>BGPR01003489.1:32254-56147 GCA_013235015.1 Araneus ventricosus
TTAGAATGTATATTTATAAAAATATTTAGAATGTATATTTATAAAAAATCTTTGAATTCTGAAGTCGTGATTGATATGTAATAAAAAAGTATATTTTCTTCAAATGAACGCTTAGACCAACTAAAATATGGTAACATAATTCTGCTGATATTGAAATTTTTCTTACATTTGATTGTAAGCTGATACATACAGATAGATGAATAAAAAAATTCGAATCCTTTTTATCTTTGAATGGTTATGACGAATAAAAGATAAAAGAAAAATTCTACTAAAATTCTTTTCAATGATAAAACAATTTAATATTTATATAAAAAAGTAGAAATAAGTTGAATTTCATTAAATAATGAAGAAAAGGGGAAACGTCGAGAATTTTTTTTGTGTGTAATTTTAAGAATAACAGAATTGCGAAAAATAATCAATGATGAAGATGAAAAATTAACGAAACGAAACGAAAAGTAACGAAAGAGTTTAAGAACTATAATCAGTGTTTAAAACATTGTATGATGAAATCGATTAGATTTATTCAATCCTTTTTTAAATAAAAAGGACTGGTAAGTATCATTCTCAGCATTCTAAATCAATTGCGTTTTAATATATTAGAATCATTATTTATGCTACTCACGGAAGATAGTAACAAAATAAATATTCGCGATTAAAAGCCATACATATACGTATAGAAAAGAACATAATATTATTCTTTAGCATTAAACCATAATTCACTATTGTTTTCATGAACTGTGTTAAAATATTACTTTTCACTTCTTCATCTGAAATAAGTTGGTGATTCGGAATATTTCTTAAATGTAACAATTTTTATTCGGAATCATACTTGAATCGCTAACTGTAGAAAGGGAACAAGTAACAAAATACTAATTTTACAAGAGACATAAAAAAAAATTACTATCGTTCCTGGTGCAGCAAAATTTAATTTAATTTTTTCTAAAGATGCGTGGCTGTCTTCTAATACCCATTTTGTGTATATTTATGATTAAAAAACACAACCATCTTCCTTTTAAAAGGGTTTTGTGTCTTGGACTTGTTCTCTTTCTGCAGTTAACGGTTCACTTAACCATATAAAACCGTGGTATTTATAGTTCTAAATAGAGGAGAGTGGCGTAAAACCGGGTACCTGAGATTCTGGGGTAATTAGTTCTCCGTTCTAAAGGACAGATCCTGAATTACACTCCATTAGTCAAGAAGAATAAACGGTCGGTACTTTTCCGTTAGCCGGGCGCAAGCGAAAAATCGCCAAATAATGTAGAATTCCGCCAAATTTTGGCGATATTTGCGCCCTCCGACTTGGCTCGCAATTGGCGACATTTGCGCCCGGCTAACGGAAAAGTACCAAACGGTCATAGTGACCGTGTTGTTGCTGTTGAATCCACTGCGTCTGTGAAGGTGTATTGTTTGGGGACCTCAACTCTCCAGTGTTCAGTTATTTTTAAATTATCCTTATTGAATAACTAGAAAATCACCCGTCACGGTTTGACGGGTGCAAATTGCCTCTTCATTCGAGATATTTCCCTTCAAATTTGACGTGCTTAAATATATATGTATGAGAGAGAAATGTTTGACATTGATTGAAAACAAATAAAATAAGCATGTGTTTTATGTCAGGAAATATTTTTTTATTTACATATTATTTAAATATTTCTTTATTCAAAAAACCTCTTGGCAAACAACATTCCGTGTGAAGTATTTTTCGTTGCTTAATAATTTTCCTTGTACTTCAGATGTCTTCGTGTAACTTTTAACGTGATTGGGTATCCTAGACGTTGAAAGTGCAGCATAGATCTGTCCATGTGAAAAGACAGGCTCATCGAGGTAAATTCCAACATGATCGAAAGTTTGCCCCTGCGATTTGTTGATAGTCATCGTGTAAGCTGGAATTAACGGGAATTGGTGGCGGTTGAGAACGAATGGTAGATTCGCGTCACTGGTGTCTAATTTAATTCTTGGCAAGAAAACAACAACGCCACGATTACATTCAGATACAATTTGGCGTCCAAATTATGTCACGCGCATTATATACCACTGACGTAATTTACTACTTTCTATTAAAAAAACGGAAATTAATTTGAAATATATGATTAATATAATTTAAAATTTCTCGGGAACTATTGATCATAGCGAGATAAATTTTATATCAATGGATAGTAACTTTTATTTCACTATTTTAGAGCTATTAAATTTGAAATTAGAACGGCAATTACTCTTTTAAATTTAAAATGATTGAAATTTAGGTTCTCTAACAACGGATTAATGCTATTTAACGTCTCGCAGTTCTATGGAGCGAGTTTTATTGTTGGTGACGTCAGAGCGTTACCGGAGAATCTGGGCTATTATATTAGTAATCATTAAGTTATAAAAACTACATTTAGTCCAGGTTATTATATGCATACTAAGGATTGATACCCTATCAAACAATAAGAATTTAGTCCAATAGTTGCGTGGTTCTATTTCGCTTTTATAACCTCTGCACTCGGGGTAAAATCGGGTACGCCAAGTGGAGGAAGACCGGGCCAGACAGTATTGACGATTCTTCCGATGAAGACAATAAAAACACATCAGACGTTGATTGCTTATATTTTAATGATGTATTTTCTAATTCAAATAACTGAGAAGGGTCTATCAAATATAGAAACTGTTTTAGCTGGACCCACGAAAGTTGCAGTGGCATGGAGGAAGAATACAACTGCTTTACATGTGAATTTCGTAACTAATATTCTTAAATTGTCATATAAAATAAAAACGATTGCAACTTTTCCCACTGAAAATCTTTTTGTCCTTATTTCCCATAAAGTGAACATGTGTACCGGTTTTACCCCACTAGTTGGGGAAAACCGGGCGGTTTGACTGTTTTTAATAAAAATATCATTGATAAAAAAGTAATGAAACTGACTTTTATGGAAAGATATATCGTACTCCGATACCGAATTTATATTTTAGCAAAAGTTGTATTTATATTTAGTAAAAGTAGATATTTTAGTAAAAGTTGACAAGCTCTATGTCGGATAGTTTAGCTCCAATAGACCTTCGAGTCTTAGCTACCCGGTTTTACCCCACTTTCCCCTACTTTATTCAATTTATATATCACTTAAATTTTGAAAATGAATTATCATCCATTCTACTATTAAATTTTTTTTTTTTATCAAAAAGCAATTCATTCTGGAATCAATTATCTTAATTCTAAAAAAATAATAAAACTAAATGCTACGAATTATTTTTTAGGTCATGTAATTCTTTTTAAAACCCAAGTTCTCTTCTTCGAGGTAAAACTTTTGAACACTAAAATGAATAGAAACAGAACATAAAAATGAATAGATGAACACTAAAATGATTGAGAATGGCACAGTGATAGAAATGATCAACTAAAGACTGATTACATAGATTTTTATTCAGCAAGCGTTTTGTACAATCTTTTTATTTAAGGTAGTTTCCCAGTAACCGCAAAGAAATATCTTTTCCCATTTAAATCGATTCTTAAATAGCTTATGGCTTCAGATCGCAGCACTGCATCATGATGCGGGTCAAATCAGTGAAATCATGGTTCTGAAAAAACAACATTTATTTGAGAACATCCAAAAAAACCTTAGGTAGTTCAGAAAATATTTTTAAAAGTTCTTCAATATACAAGTTGTCCCGGCTAAAAGTATTCAAAAGTAATGGCTTATAATTACTATTTAGAATCTAAAAATATTTATTAAAATAAAAAGAACATCTCAATAAGTTTTTTTTATATCAATACAGTTCGATGTGTGCACTTTTTGTATCACGACAAGGTAAACCTGGAGTTTAGGGTGCGTACTATTTTCTCGCCAATTTTCTTTGCCGTCGCCAACCGTTGTTTAGGATGAGCAGTGAGTTTTTTATAGGTCTCCTGCGCATTCGATGCCTACGTCATCTCAAAACGAGGCATTAAGCTCGCAATGAGTTCGGAATTGCAAGTGTGTACCGGGCAAATTTTTTTAACTTATAAAAACATCAGCGGCTTCGCTTTTTCATTGAGAAACGAAACACGCAGGGAAAGCACGAACGCAGGAAAAACACGACGTCTGAAGACGATGAAAGGTAGCAGGGGAACCAATGTTTCCAGGAAAAACATTCCTTGTTCGATATTTGGAAGCCATAATCAGCAACATAGAGAAAGAGAATCAGCAAACTCGATGAACGAAAATCTTTAGAAGAGAAGCGAACGATTATTGAAAAAAAAATCGTTTGGTAAATGATCAAAAATTCCAAACGAAGTATTATTCAAATTCGCACGCCGACCAATCAAATCGAAGAGAGCAGACTGTGGACCAATGGAAATGAGGCGAAATTAAGGGCATGCGCCGTAGACTGGTAAACAAATCACTGTCGGAAAAGACGCCAAAAAATTTTCAACTCGTATCCAAAACAAATGTTCTGGCCCTCTCTCTCTCTTGGCGACAAACAATTGGCGAACTTAAGGGAAACGAAGTGAGTACGCACCCTAAACTCCAGGTTAACCCACGACAAATGTCTAAACGGTAAGCGAGTTTTCATCAAGTGTTTGGAAGCATATCAGGAGTTACCAAACGCCACTAGGCCACTCCACTTTTTTGGAACACAGCGTGCCAAAATCTTTCATCAACGTAAGAATCCGATTAGAAATGGTGTAAACAGAAGAAAAAAAGTTGGATTGTCATCCAGTTCGGATTTTCATTCGGCCTTCTAGGCCATAAAACTGAAACATGATAGTGTGTTAGAGGGACCCAACAACTTTCACAAAAGCGAAAACCACAAAATGGGGGATGGGGAGTGTGGGTGGCAGTCAGTTTGGGGAGATCAAGACTGAAGAATTCGTTTTGAAAGTGGGACGGAGAACTAGGCGCAGCTGCCTAGGGCGTCGGATTGACCGTAGGTGATATTTTTTCTGGTTGGCATGGTCCAATCTGTGAATGACCCACCAAATTTTATGGGCTAAAAATCGAACCGGTCTACTAAAAAGCATTCCAAATGGATTGGAACAGCTTATGGTGAATGTCCTTCTTCAGGCGAATTGCTTGAATGATATGCATCTTCAACTCATCCACGGTTTCAATTTCTTTTGCTGATACGCAACGGATTTAGTGAATCCCCGGGTGAAAAAGCAACAAATGGACTCAAACCCAGGGACCTTGGCTGCCCGACAACTAACTGGGCCCGCTCTTCCGATCCAACGTCCTGGAAATGTCTATTTCAAAAGCGTGGTAAGATCTTCATGATAGGGCGGTGGAGCTTGGTCATGTTGGAACAGGAAAACTGATGAATTTTTTAAACAGCAAATCTTTTTAGCATATCAAGATAAAACGTGTCCTGTAGCTGTGCTGTTTTCGCTTTATCGCCAATTTCTGGCTATTATACGCATTCGTGCTTAAACGATCTATACTAAAAAAAATAATCTTGGAGTAGATTCCAATCCAAGAAAGAGCACTGTATTACAATCTATATAACGAGTAGTTCAGCAATTATAAGAGAATATTTTTGGATACTTTTATGCCCGACACCCTGTATATCGGCATTTTTCATTATTTTCAAAGCCGTGATCACTTCAGGAACGAAATTTCTTCGTTAATGGAGTCAATTCATATGCCAAACGCAACTGCGCATGTCATCCCCTGCAAGTTGTTTTACGTTGCGCTGTGACGTACGTCAAGTCCTTTTTGCTTTCAGTAGGATGCGCAATGGATTCCAAAATTAGGTTGCCACGGAGCATTTGACTTGTGTCACGTAAGAATGAATTGACTCCATCGTTTCAGGTAGGACACAACGCAGTTTATTACAAAACCCATAAATATATTTTCTGTATATTGAATTAATACTTCTAGTAATATTCCTTTCGTCCAAAAATCAGTGGCGTAGCGACAAGGGGGCTAGATTTAAGGGGCGTCTGGAGTAGAAACATTACTGAGTTTATGTCAATTTTTAAATCAAAATATAATGAGAGGGCTTGAAAATAGACAGTTTCCCGGGCATCATCTACCCTTTCTAGGCCACTGATGACGACTGGGGGTAAAAAATCATTATGATCTTAGGGCCACTTACCCTCGCTACGCCGCTGGTCATGTTCCAAAACTTTAATGCCTTAATGTCACTTTTTAAAGGCAAGTACGTTGAGGATGCGAAAAATTACCATGACCCGGGCGTCGTTTAAACATGTTAAGCCACTGATGATGACGAGAGGGGGAAAACAAATCATGTTATGACCCGAGCGCCGGTTACTCTCGCTACGCCACTGCCAGAAATATAGAACGCAGGAGTGGCGTTAGAGTCCTCCCGACGGGGGGGGGACAAGACTTTCTGTATAAGTGGAGGGTGTAATGATGACCCTTTCAAATTTTTGCCAGATTTTTTTATCTGCTAGTGGGATGTCCCCCCCCGGACATCCCACTGGCGCCACTCTTTATAGCACGTCTTTCCATTTTATTTCGTTATTCAAATTTATGCATTTCGGAAGAAAGTGCCCAAACAAAGCAATTTACCTTAACAGATGAGGAATCATTCTTTAGGGGAGCAATGCTGATAGAAAGCTGTCCATAAATGATGCATTTTCTAAATTTAAAGACATAATCATTTCGATGAATGACGATGTTAGTGACATTACTTATTTTAACCCTCCAGCTGCGGATTTTTTAAAACCGTTATTTAGATGAACGTCCCGAAACGTTTGAAACGAAGCGTATTTAAACTCGACGCTATAATTTGGGCGCGACAACAGTTTAAGCTAAACACAGCACATGGAAAAACTAGCCCATGGAAATCGCGGGATGTAGCAGAAAATAGACTAACTTCCAGGCCGCGGAAATTGCAGCCAGAGGGTTAAAAGTGTTAAATATGTTAATGCATACAATATTTTTTTTATAGCAAATGAAACTTTTTTTACCTTGAAGGTTTATTTAAACTTAGCAAGTTGTGCTTTTGACGCTTCCCTAAATTTCCCAATGAATGTTTAATGTTCCTATTAATTTTGCTGAACGAAGTTGCAAAAATAAATTTTATTAAAAACAAATTTTAGAAACACACTTTTATTTGTTAACTAAAAAATAGTATTTTTTTTATTAATATTTCCTATTTTTTAGTCTTTGATTTATAATACATTATTTGAAATATTATAGAGTCATGAGATCAAATTTTTCTCAGACTGACCATGAGATGGCGCCACATTTATGGAATCACAATTTAGTCAAAATAATTGATCAGCTGAAAATGAAGTAATAAAAATATTACAAGAGTATATGGTCTTCGAGAAAAGGAAATGTACGAAATTTCAAAACTCTAGCAAAAAAGTTGACGGCAAAATTCCATCTTTACAAACATGGGGGGGAGGGGGGTGCGAAAAAATTATATAATGACCGTGCGCCTTTTACCCTCGCTACGCCACTGTCAAAATTACAAGGTCATCCAAAATACCACTCGTGTTGATTCAAAAACCTTTAATATATAACTAAACTAAACTAAACTAAACTGCCAACTTATAAAAATTAGTAACTTTGGGTGAATTGAAAACTAGAATCATAGCCCTCATGAATAACATGATACAAGACATGCTCCAGAAAGTATGGGAGGAATCAGAGAATTGAGTGGGGTCACACTCAACACATTAACGGGTCTATTCTGGTACCCCCGGTTGGGTTGGGAGACGTCACTTTTTCCGCACGTTAACAACGGGAAAAGTGACGTCTCCCAGCGCAACCGGGGGTACCAGAATAGACCCCTAAGTTACCATATGAAAATATTTTCTTGAGTACATTTTTAGCATTTTTTAATCTGATTGGTATGCTCAATTGTTAAAACTATACAGAATTTGGAAATTGGAAAAAGACTTTTGAAGCACGCTGTATAAAAATTAACTTGTTTTGGAGGATCAACGGGTCTATTCTGGTACCCCCTGTTGGGTTGGGGGGCGGGCGTTTTTTGCACGTTAACAACGGAAAAAGTGACGTCTCCCAACCAGCGGCGGTTTTTCGCACAGGCGCTAGAGGCGCTCGCCTCGTACCTAGAGACTCTGAGGGGGCCTCAAAATCTATTCGACATACATCGCAGTGTTAAACCGTCTGCGAATTTACAACATTGGTAAAGTAAAGGCCACAAAACTATTTTGCGCCTGGTGTCTCATATTGTCAAAATACGCCACTGCTCCCAACCCAATCGGGGTTACCAGAATAGACCCGTTAACCAATTTAATATCAAAACAACACAGCATAAGTTACAAAATAAATCAATATCTTACTTTTGGGCGCAGTTGTACCTAAATTAAGATACAAAAGAAATATATATTAGATTTTTATATTATTGTATTTTGTAATACAGTGAGATTGAGAATAATGAACAGATATCAAAACCACAAACAAGGGTACTTATAAGAAATAGTATTATAAAACTTCCTTCTGCAAGATTTAACAACAGTTTTTCATAAGAAAGTATTTATGTGTCAGAAAAGAAACACCTGATGAAATTAACAATATTTTGTATAGAGGAATTTCATCAAGAATTAATGACAAAAGCCAATTTGAGACACGTAACATGTTCCATGCCTGTTAAAGGGACATACGACTCTTAAATCTCGAAAAAAAATGGTTGGAAATTGTCAAATTCCATACATTATATCTCTGAAACAATGCAAACCACAAATTCACTTTTTTTTCTAGAAAAATATCTGTCATTTCTCTTATAGTACACACATTTTCAACCCTTCATATAGGTATATATTTATTTGAGAGAGTAATCGATATGGGTATAATTTTTGGAGAAAAAATGAGATAGTCACTTTGCGCGCATGATTACGGATAAAATATTTATCTAAACACAATATTTCGGATATTTAAGTAATCCAAACAGTCTGTTAAAGAAACTGAACCTCAATTTATTAACATTTAAATTTAATTTCTATTTTATATACCAATTTAAAATAAAAATATTAAAAATAGTTAAAATGTCAACTTTTCTAACCCCCCAAAAAACTTCTTTGGAGAAATATGTACAAAAATTGTGGATCAATGTGTAGAACATGGCACAATTCGGAAAAAATTTTATGTAAAAATATTCAATAATTCTTGAGATATTGAGCGCGCAATATAAAAAAACCACATTGAGATATCGCGCTTTATAGGCCATATTCAATGTTTACGTTGAAGAGCTGATACATTTTCCTTCATAACTTTCATAATTATAGGAATGTTTTAACGCGGATTGTTTTAAATTGTTCAGAAAAGACAGGGAAATAATATATTTTTTTCCCCATAAAATCGAAAATTTTCGAGGTTTAACAGTCGTATGTCCCCTTAATTTTCGTATCAGACATAATTATTTGAATTTGAATTAAAGAGTTATGGGATTTAAAGCAACAAAGGCTGTTATCCCCTAATTCCAATTTAGACACAGTAGATATAATTATTGGTTACATTAATTGTTATTTCTGATGTCCCTTTATAAATGTTCGAGATTCAAATACTGATCGTTGAACGCCCTCTATCAGGTAAAATTGGAACAAATTTTTTCAAAGATGAAATAGGTTTCTGTATAGATTTTTAGAACGCTATTCTCATATGATTCCTCTAAAGAATATTTTCTCTTGTTTTATTTATGTAATTATTTGTTATTTTTTAATAATGCAACAACTTTCAAAAAGGATAATGCGAAAATACTCTGTAATTTGCTAGATGCCAAAAAATATTTCTTAACATGAAATAAGTTACATTTATTTTCCTTTTTCTCGCCTGTATGGTTTGAAAATATTTTCATCATATTAAATGCGAATCTCAGAATTTAAATTAACAAAAATATTATATTCGAATACTCATCTTTAAAATTTATCCAAAAGAAAAACTGTTAAGAACTTTATTTAGGTAAAATATTTTATATACCTAAAGAGAGAGCTATTTGCTTGTATCCATATTTAAAGAAAACAATTATATTGAAATTAAATATTTTCGAAGCAATTTATTTCTGTTGTGCTCTATACCACTCAGCCTTACACTCCAAGATTATTTTATTTTTCAGCAAAATCTGTACAATATGTTATAAAATCTATTTAATTCCATTTAAAATAAAAAATCATTTTGAATATGATTTTTTTCATTACAATCAATTAATTAACTGTTTAATTAAAATTTCTTTTCTACAAATCCTGTATTCCTCGAGTAAAAAAATGTAGTTGTCATTAAATTATTCAAAACTAACTGAAGATATTTTGGAGTCATGAGATCAAATTTTTTTCAAACTGACTACGAGATGGCGCCATCTTAAAAGAATGAAAATTTAATCAAAATAACTGAAAATGAAATAATAAAAGTATTAAATAGTATGGACAAGTTTTCTAATTTGTTTACTTACAATCAGGGGTTCTTAACCTTTATTCCCTCGCGTACCCCTTGTTAATCTTAATAATTTCGCATACCCCATACTGTCATGTCCCTTCACCAACCAAAGATTTTATCAATAATGTTAAGGGCTTAATATTAGCTTAAGAGTCAAATGACTCGGATTAATAACATTTGCTTAAGATATTTCCTTAAAACAGCGTGATCTCTAACTAATCCTTATCTTCGAAAATATGATGATATTTCAAATTAATAAAAGTAAACGGGTTAAAAGTATTAAAGTTGCGCATTTTATGTTTTGATTCTAAAAACTCACGATATTTAATGCATTACTTCGTGATTCTACTTTGACATAATTTTTGTACAAATCAACACAAATTTTTAAAAAAATATTCTGTAACATTTTCACACTTTGAACTACAATACAGAAACAAAATAACGTTAAAATATGCATTGTTTCAGTGTTGGCGTTTAATTATTTCATGATTCCAGTACCTAGATAAAATGATTATATATTTGAAATGTAAAAAATATTCTATTGAGAAGTGATTCCCTTCTTACCCCTGGGTATCACTTTCTTTCCATCTTGTCCCCCCCCCTTCAAACACTATCAACCAGGCCAGAGCGTGCCAGCACTGATTAATTAACGACTATACCACTGATTGAAATCGTTGAAAATCTTGTTATCGAGATGAGACCTCCCTTAGTCCGAAAAAAAAATTGGAATTGTATCCGTCTCTCTGTGAACATGACAACTGAAAAACAAATAGAGCTAGGAAAATGAAATTTGGTATGTGATGTTTGCACCAAAATTGTAGATCTGTATCAAATTTTGGACGAATTCATTAAAGGGAGGTTTGAATGTCTGCCTGTCTGTCAGTCAGTGCGCATGTGAACACAATAGCTAAAAACCCAATGAGCTTGTTGGATGAAATTTGGGATATGGCTTTACAGCCATAATTGTACAGGGTGACAATTATTGAGCTATTTAAAAAAAAAACCCTGATAACTTTTGAACAGTTGGCGAGATTCAGTTAAAACTTGGCGGTTGAATGCAGGGCATGTTGGGAATTTTTTTAGCATGCGCACTCTTATTGTTGTTCATTTTTCGTTGAAAATGTCGAAATACAGCGTTTCTGAGAATATATCGATCGTCAAGGCCTACTATTAGAGCAATAACAGCCCGATTGAGGCTCAAAGGACATTTGCGACCGAATACAAGCTGAAGACAACCGGTCCAAGTGTTATAACAATCAAAAATATGATTGAAAAGTTCCAGAGGACTGGTAATGTCGATGTCTCGACACTTTAGCAATTTTTGCAGAATTTTGCTCTTCGTCTGCGCCACGTCATAGCCATTGATGGCAGGCATATCGAACATGTCATAAACTAAATCCGAGTATCTGTAGTTACTTTTAAAATTAGAATAAAATTTTTGAACTCGGTAGTTTTTGAAAATTTTATTTTTTATTTCATATAGCTCAATAATTGTCACCCAGTATATCGGTATCAGATCTTGAAGCAAATTTATAAATCGGATATTTGCTTGTTGGGGTGTCTATTCCTGTGCATGTGGCCGCGTTACTTCAAAAAACCGAACAATCTTTAGATACCCAAGTTTTAGTATTGTGGATCCGTATCAAATTTTGGACCCAATCAATCGGAGAGAGAGAGTCCGGAATCTCTTTACTATATAGGGACTACAGACTGACAGTGGCGGCGAGTCGAGGGGGGGGGAGAGCAGTCACCCTCCTACTTTTTTAGAAAAAAATAAAAATTTTATTTTATTTTATCTGTCTAAGACTAGGAATAATAAAAAAAGCAAAAGTGTTCGGAAAAAATAGCTAATTTTTTAACTTAATATTTAAATACTCTTATACTCCCGGGTCTTTTAGATGTCTACAATTTTTTTGATCCCTCACTTTAATACGTACTCTTAGCACCTGGAGAAAAAGATGAAAAAATTGCAATTTAGAAATGTTTGTACGTTAAAACAGTAATTTTCAGTCAGTCTGAAATTGGCATAGTCCTAAAATTTGCTTACTTGGTTTTGCAGTACCCTTAGGTGTAGTTGCAGGTACAGGTGTAGTGCCTCCTTCTGGTGGAAAATAAAATTATTAAATAATGTTGAAGAAATAAAAACTGTATTTGTTAGTCTAATAAGTTTATTATTATTATTTTACTTTTCAAGTTAAAAATTGTATAAACAGCATATACTACTTTCTATTAGCACATTACATTACACTACACTACACTACGACCCCCCGACTCCAGAGATATTATAACATATAAAGTTAAAAATTTCAATTAATCAAAACATGTGTAATATTTTCAATATATACATATATTAATCTAAAAATTAAAGTCATATTACCTGATCTATAATCATACGAATGAAATACAAAAGATAGTTTGACTAGTGACTATTACTACTATGAAAAAGACAACCTAGAATTGGAATTCCAACAATCAAATGCCAATCAGTCTTGGGAAATGATATGTGTCGCATTAATCTAGATTTGTGGCGCCAACCCTCTGCGAAAGCCAATTGTTGGAGAAACGAAAAAATAGGGGAATAAATCCCCAAAATCTTTCAAGATTAGAAACGAGAAAGTATATAAAACATACCAATTCAATAGTTATAATCATTGATAGGACTTGAGCATTATCTTCAAGCCAGTCCCGCATTTAAAGTGAAAATATTATTTCTAAATTAAGCTTTTAATACTATAATAAAGCACTCTAATAATATTAACTATAAATTAAATTTAACTTTTTATAATAATAATACATAAAATAAAAAAATTAAAACAAATTAAATATATAAAATAATAAATCCACCTTAATATACAAAGAGACAAACTAAATACCACACGCTATAAAAATAATGATACAACATTTTTAAGGAAAGAACAAAGAGAAAAACATTAAAAACAAACTCGTTGGCAGTGTCTTGTTAATGGGAGGAGAGTGACCTCAATGCTCTTCCTATTAGCACAAGATGTTCTAAAATCTTTCTACGATATCTTCACGATATTGCACGGCATTCAGAATATAGAACAACATCGTAGGTATATCGTGCAATATCTTAAAGAGCTAGCAAACAGGTCATACAGATCAGAACAGGTTTCATCCTAGCTTATGGCATATCCATATGTCATCGACTTTTTTCTGTACCAGCAATTAATTGGCCACGACGATAGACCTTAGTTAGAACAATTCGGTACAAATACTTAAAATTGTGGAAAAGCGGATTTTGATAGTGAAACATTGAAGGAATTACGATAAAACTACGATACCCAAAATTAACTACGATAGTAGTGTTGATTAAGATCTTGGACAATCCTTCCAACCATCCCCTATCAAGCATTTTTTAACATGAAACATTTAACTACATATAATCTTGGTTAATATTACTTAAAAATTAAAATTAACAACTGGAATATTGTAGCAACTTTTTAATAGAGTGTCATTTTAATTTTTCATATTTATCATACAGAATCTGCGTTTACGGCATTTATCAAGATTTTTCAGCCAATTTCAAAATGCTATCTATCAACAATCGTTAATCACTGGTAAACGATATGCACATCATTGGCAGTGGCGTATCTAAAGGGGGGGGCGCTGCGGTTGGCACTTCGAAAGGGGAGGCAAAATCAGACATGCAGGAGAACAATTTTATAGGAAGAGAAGCGGCACTAAAATACTAAATAGCACTAAAATTTAATTAATGTAATCAATAATTAATCAGTATAATGGTAAATTGCCGGTATGTGAAGAAAGACTGATGGTTGATGAGGATTTTCGCAATTTATCTGCAGAGATCGATGGCGTCAAACGAAGAACTACGTACTTAATTTATTTATTTCTTATTTTGAAGTTTATGTGCCCTGTGTGACTTGTAAAGGAAGGGCGGCAAAAATTGCAGCTACGCCACTGGTCATTCGAAAAGGGAGATCATCAAGTTTTGTTTCACTTTCCCAGAAGGTCTTCTTGGCGCGTTAACCCTTTGAGCCCTATCCCGCCTCAAAGCGCTTCGTTCGACATAGACCGGAATCAGGCACCTGTGTGAATTTTACGGGAGAAATTAGTTCCTTTCTATGTTGACAAATTATCGCGCAACCGAGGGTGTCGTCCTCCAGGAATTTCTGTAGAGAAATTGAGCATTTCATTCTGATTTCATGAATGAAAATTTACTCCAGTTTTTGAGGCACTTGAATGCTCACTCTAGCCGGGTTCAAAGAGTTAATGAAGCTGCCGTAGTTTCCTCCAAATGTTAGAATGGGTTTTTTTCGAAGAGGACGCCGACCCTGGGCATGATTATCTAGAAATGTTCTGAACTGGCTCCTAACTCAATTAGGGGAAGGCTGACGAATTTGGACCTCCTGGCCATTTTTTAATGTACAGTACAAGTCAAGAGGAAAACAAGCTGTAGAATTTGTTTAGCTTATTTATCTTCAGAACAATGCAATTAACTTTTTAAGAAATACACTTTATAGTAGGAAAAAAAAATTGTCTATAAAGTTGTGTCATCTGTCTAATCAACCACTGGTTTCCCAAATTTATGAAATATACATTTTATGAAATACACTTTACAGTAGGAAAAAATAGCTTATAAGGTTGTGTCATCTGTCCAATCAACCACTGTTTCCCAAATTTAACCACCACTTTCTTAAAACAATAATATTTTTTGATTCTCAAATTCACACCAGCACACAATGCGCCTAAGTGTGGCATTTTATGCACTGTATCATTTTTTCTTCTTCCATTGTTTCTTCACAAATGATACAAACCTACATAACCTTAATTTTAGTTCTTCTTAATAAAACATTTCATGGCTTTCGCATTCTTTCATTGTTTTATTGTTTCGTCTTGTTCCATTTCCAATGTATGAGGACTAATAGTAGGGATAACTGCTTTATTAGTTATTCCTGCAGATCAAGAAAATAATCCCATTGATTTAAACGGTCCAGTTTAGGCAACTCTTTGTGGTCTAATCTAGGCATATTTTGAACAACAACAACAACGGCAAAAATTCCCCATACCTTATCTTTGAATTATTTTAATAAATTATAGCAAATTGCAGACAAACAAATTTCCCATCTGAGGATATAATAACATATTTTCATACTTTATTTTAAAAAAATTAAGGGCTTTTTGTCTTTTGTTAAAATAATCAATAAACGATACCTAAATTTAAGCACTTGTTCTCTACTTGCAACCACATCTCTTAAAAATGATTTCATGCACCACATTTGCATCGTTATAACCCAATTTGTTAATTTTTACGGCCCGAGTATTTAAAAGAATTGAGTTATGATACCGGTCCAATCTAGGCGCCTGGCCCAAATTCGCCGAATCTCCCCTATACGTTGACCGTGACGATTTTATCTTCCTACAATATGGAACAAGGCAAAATGTTTCTTAACTGCTTAAGGACCAACTTATTTTGTAACCTACGGTATTTAGAACGATTTAACTCGGGTTATATCCTTAAGGGGACATACGACTGCTAAACCTCGAAAGTATACCGATTTTATGAAAAAATATATTATTCCCCAGTCTTTTCTGAACAATTTTAAAAAAATCCACGTTAAAAAATTCCCATAATTATGAAAGTTATGAATAAAAATGTATCAGATGTTCAACCTAAACATTGAAAATGGCCATATATTTAAAGTGTATATCTCAAAATGTATTTTTTTATATTGCGAGCACAAAATCTCAAGAACTATTGAATATTTTAACATAAAATTTTCACTGAATATGTATTGTGCTATGTTCTACAAATTGAGCCACAATTTTCGTACGCATTTTCTCCAAAGAAGTATTTTGGGGGTTAAGAAAAGTTTTTTACTATTTTTAACATTTTATTTTAAATTGGTATATAAAATAGAAATTAAATTTAAATGTTAATAAATAGTAGTTCAGTTTCTTAAACAGACTGTTTGGATTAATTAGATACCCAAAATATTGTGTTTAGACCAATATTTTATCCGTAATCATGCGCGCAAGGTGACTATCTCATTTTTTCTCCAAAAATTGTACCCATATTTAATACTCTCTCAAATACATACCAATATAAAAGTTTGAAAATGTGTGTACTAAAAGAGAAAGAACAGATATTTTTTTAGAAAAAAAGGAGAGTTTGTGTGAATTGCATTATTTCAGAGATATAATGTATCGAATTTGACAGTTTCCCCCATTTTTTCGAGGTTTAAGAGTCGTATGTCCCCTTAAGCGGTTAACCCTATGAAGACGGTTCGAAAGGTTTCAGGCCCTTAACCCTCTGAGAAGTTAGCTATTTTGATGTACTAGCTTACAAGTCTTGAAACTTTGTTTCTAAATTGAATAATTTGATCTTTATTGCATTTAGTCAAGTCTCTGAAATCTTAAGAATATTTTATCCATGGTAGTTTGATAAATTATACACATGGACAAGAGTATCTGCTTCTGAACTCAATATGAGCTGAACTCAATATGAAAAACGGAAAAATACGTCTGAAACGCTTAGAGGGTTAAATGACTTTCACTATTAGATGGAGAAAGTCGGTCTCGGGTGTTTGATTAGTTTTGAGGGGAGATAAGAATCCCAACCAATCGATCAGCGCGGTCAGGGGGCTGAATGCGAGGGTTGTTTTTAAAGTAAGATTCCGTTTGTGAATACAGTTTTAAATTTTGCACATGAATGAGAATTGGTGGCCTAGCAGATTACCGGCATTCTTTGCGTAGATTCGGACACTATTTGTATCCACTGCGATAGTCTATACGCATCGTAGTGTGAGGTTAATACATTGTTGACCGGTCACGAGCAAACTCGTGTTTTCATGCCCAGAAGGTTGTTAACCGATCACGATATAATTCGTGTTTTCACTGTTTAGTCGTGTAGTGTTGAAGTTTATTTAGATTGCTTTACTTCCACATTCAATTACGAAATAATAGCCGGTGACATTAGATAGCCCCCGTGTCAGCAATGTGTTAAAATGGTTAAGAAAATCGAGCGTCCGCCAACTGTTAAATACAGTCAGTCATCTGTTTCTTAATGTCAAGAAACATGAAAGCTGCGGATATTGATCTCCAGGTATGCGCAAGTTCTTGTTTGAAATTGTGTCTGAGGATTTCAATACAAGAAACTGTGCAGTCGATGGGTTCCTGAACTGCTTAGTGAGGAACACAGAAAGAAAAGATTGGTATGTGCTGTAACATTTTTGTCCCTATACAACAAGGAAGGTGGCGATTCTCATCGTCACATGAGATGAGACATGGGCGACTCTTCTTCCGGCATCTAAAGAACTTCCTGTTTAGCAGGTGTTTTGACATTGATGAAGAAGTGAAAACAACCGAATGAATAGTTGTTATCACAGGCGGCGGAGTTCTGTGAGGAAGGCATAAAAAATTGGTTGTTCGTTACGATAAGTGCTTAACCGACAAAGAAATTATGTAGAAAAATAGAGAATGGTACCTAACATCAGAAAATAGATGTCTTTTTGAGATTAATCTTACTTGTATTGTTTTTATTTCAAAACGGACCTTACTTAAAAAAACAACCCTTCGTACCTTAGCGAGCGTTTCTGTTTGACGCCGTTTCTTGTCTTGAAACGAGATGGAAAATCCTCGGTTTTTGCAAAAAAAGTGAGTTTTACACTGGAAAAGCACAAGACAATCAGTGACAGAATTGTACTGGCAGATTGATAGCCGAAAATAAAGGACTGATAAGCATGGATGAATTTAATTCTTGTTTCATGCTTATAAAATGCTTCGGAATTAGCAGGTCTCTAAGCTCCACTCCACCTGATACAGTCGACAACGAGTTAATGAAAAGCTTCCTAATCTTTGGATCTGATGTATAGGAGTTCAATTCAACCATGGCCAACTCGTTCTCCTGGTCTGAATCTTTGCGATTATATTCAGGGCCGCCAAGAGTCGAGCCGGGCCCCGGAGCAAAGTACTGGTATACGGGCCCCCAGCACTAGCATGAGGCCTCCCGTTGCGAATTATGACTGCGATGACTAATCAGCTGACGAAAGTCTTTCTTCTGGGTGCCCAGTGACGTCACGTATCTTTGTGAGGAACTGTTCCCAATTTCTAGCCACCTACTGTAATTTCAATCAACACGTTTAGTGGAACGATATACATCTATCTAAATAGATGGTCCCTTCTCTGCTGTCACTTCACTACAGTAGAGAAGGGGGGTGATCTGAATACAAAATGGGCTTGAATCGTATTTGATTCATATGGTGATTAACGTGTTAATTTAATGAGAATGCCCGAGTCAGTGAAAATAAATGTCAAAATACATTTCAACTTATGACGGGCCCCATGTGTCATGGATAAAATTAAATACTCTTGAAAATAAGAAACATATTTTTTTCCTTATCCCAATCCGGTGGGCGCTCTTGGCAATGGTCCCTGGATTTTCCAACTCCCTCCCCCTCTTTCAGCGGGTCCTATTGTTTTTGAGGATTTTTGTTAAAAATCGCGTTTATGTGCCAACTTGTACGGTCGCGGTGACCTGTGGTCTCGCCATCGGGACCGGACGGTTCCAAGTTCGGAGCCCGATTCCATCTTATTTTTCATGCATCTGGGCCCCGATGCATCATTTTAAATAAGTTAAATAAAATAAAAAACAAAATTAAGGTATAAGCTTTTATTCATGCGGAAAAATGAACGCAAAACTTGAAAATAATTTTTCTGATTGCAATAAAATGCCTGATTCAAATAAAAGAGTGGGCGCCTTATATAGCACCTTATATTTTGTGCATATTTTCTTAAACAAATGGAATATTCCTAGCAGGTAAAGGCGCCCACGCTTTTATTCGAACCATGCATTTTATTGTAATCAGAAAAATTATTTTCAACTTTTGCGTTCATTTTTCCGCATGAATAAAAGCTTATACCTTAATTTTTTTTATTTTATTTTTTACCTTTTAGTGACGGCTGACACAAACACACCCGTCATGTTAGGCATAGTAAACCAAATTCAATTATTGAATTCTCCAATATAACACACATATTAAAATTATTATATACACATGTGAATTACATTTTTAAAATGATTTAATGACATTAACTTTCTGAAATATAAATCCGTAATATATTACGTGATAACTTAAAATTATTATCAACAATGTAATAGAAAAAAAAAGAGAATCGATCTACACAACTTTCTCTTTTTGCTTTAAGTGAGGAACGTTTGGCGTTAAATAAAAATCTGGTTGTTGGCGAATTCTAATAGAAAGTAAACCCAAGACGCGTAGAAACACGAGCTATTACGTCATTCATCGGTGCAGCGCCGGAAGTATAGCGTATTCACTGTTAGCCTTGTGGTGTTGTTACAACCCTACGTAACGTGAGGTTACCACCTTCCAAACTTTATCACCCAAATATAGGGTTAAAATTTTAATATCATTTTGTTAGGTTTAAAATAGGTATAGATGGCAATTTTTTGCATAATATTGTCTCCGGAAACCCACCACTGTCCTAAATTTCAAAGCTGTGGCTCGATTGGAAGTGGGTAAGAAATCGATCTCAAGATTTGAGGACAAGACACTTAAGTTGAATAAAAGCTTATAAAAAGAAGTCGAAAGTCAAACGTCCTCCCGATGGTGTGGTGTGGACGACTGGAGAAGTTTGGCTTAAGGCTCAGGTGTCGTCTTCGTTGTCTGACCTCGGGTCAAAATTCAGTGGCGAAGCGACCGGGAGGCAAGGGGGATATAGATACCCCGATCGCCAGTAAGGGGCGCTATGGAGTCAAAGTCTATTGATTGTATGTCACTTTTAAGGCAAAATATGAGAGGAAGCGCAAAAATAATACCATAACCATGACGTAATTTACGCTTGCTAAGCCACTGTTAACGACTGGGATAAAAAAAAATCATTATTTTTCGGAGGACACTTACTTTCGCCATGCCGCTGGCCGTGGTCACAAAACTTTAATGCGTTTATGTCACTTGTTAAAGTCAAATACAATGAGGGGGCGAAAAAACTGCCATGCCCCGGGCGCAGTTTAGGCAAGCTAAGCCACTTTTGATGACGGGGGTGTGGGTTGAGAAAAAATCATATTGTTACAACCATGGAAAGTCGCTTCCTAGCAATGTGAATCTTATGGTTGGGAAGACAGTTTAACAGGGGTAAGCATGGGATGACTGTCACAATGTCCTGACCTTGGCGACAAATTTGGCGACGAAATATGAGATCTCAAAGGTGCTGGAATTTTCTCGATATCTCTAATAGGAGAGAAAATACGCTTGAATGTACTAGATCATTCCATGTGACGTCACGGCCTGCCGGGGGAGACTATATAAGGAGAGCGCTTGGATCACGGAGTGAGTGAATGTTGATCAGTTGGGATCGCCTTGAAGTGCGAGAGTCTTTAGAATCTCTCTTTGGAGTTAGACGCCGAGCGGTAGTGTGTAGTGTGTTGAATGACTGGAACGGCTTTGGAGTTTCGTCAGCTAGTAAGCTGAGTGCTATTGAAAGTGCTGTTATTGTCGTTACTAGTGATTTGCCGACTGTTTGTGTTGCTAAATCTCAAGATGCTGAACTATTATTACCTGTGAATTGTTGTCTGTTTACGTTGCTAATCTGTGAAAGATCTATTGTTTCCTGTACCTGTGCTATGTGTTTTTCTGCACATTTGTGAATAAACCTTCATTCTCCATTATTCTGCGTGTTGGGCTGTTTACACCATACACCCACAGAAAGACTTTTGTAACAATATTATGACCAAGGCTCCACTTACCCTCGCTACGCCACTGCCAAAATTAAAAGGCCATCCTAAAATAGCACTCATGTTGATTCAAAAACCGTTAATATAACTAAACTGCCAACTTATAAAAATCCATAACTTTGGGTGAATTCAAAACCAGAATCATAGCCCTCATGAATAACATGATACGAGACATGCTCCAGCAAGTATGGGGTGAATCAGAGAATTGAGTAGGGTCACAACCAATACCTTAAGCTACCATATGAAAACTTAAGTATATTCGTAGTATTTTTTTGTACGATTGATTTTTAAAATTATATAGAATTTGGAAATTGAAAGACTTTTGAAGCACGCTGTATAAAGTTAACGCTGTATAAGTAACTTGTTTTGGGGGATTTAATGAATTTTATATGGGAGGAATCGGAGAATTGAGTGGGGTCACACTCAACACATTATTTACCATATAAAAGTATTTTCTTGAGTATATTTTTAGCATTTTTTAATCTGATTGGTATGCTCAATTGTTAAAAGTATACAGAATTTGGAAATTGGAAAAACACTTTTGAAGCACGCTGTATAAAAATTAGCTTGTTTTGGAGGATTTAACAAATTTAATATCAAAACAACACATCATAAATTACAAAATAAATTAATATCTTACTTTTGTCGGTAACTTTACCTAAATTAAGATACAAAAGAAATATGTATTACATTTTAATATTAATGCATTTTGTGACACAGTGAAATTGAGAGTAATGAACAGATATCAAAACCACACACAAGGGTACTTATGAGAAATAGTATTACAAAACTTCCTTTTATAAGATTTGACAATTGTTTTTCATATGAAAATATTTATGTGTCGGAAAAGAAACACCTGATGAAATTAACAATATTTTGTAGAGAGGAATTTAATCATAAATTAATGACGAACGCCAGTTTGAGACACAAGACAAGTTCCATGTCTGTAAATACGTATCCGACATAGTTATTTCTAAATTCCCTTTATAAATGTTAGAGATACAAATACTGATCGTTGAACGCCATCTATCGGTAAAATTGGAACAAATTTTTTCAAAGATGAAATAAGTTTCTGTACTACGTTTTAGATGGCTATTCTCACAGGATGACTTTAACGAAAACATTCTCTTGTTTGATTTATGTAATTATTTGTTTAATACCGCAACATCACTTAAAAGGAATAATGCAAAAATACGCTGTAATTTAATAGATTTCAAAAAAATATTTCTTAATATGAAATCAGTTACATTTATTTTCCTTTTTCTCGCCTATATGATTTTAAAATATTTTTTCATATTAAATGCGAATCTCAGAATTTAAATAAAAAAATATTATATTCGAATACTCAAATCATAAAATTTATCCAAAAGAAAAAACTGTGAAGAACTTTATTTATTTAGTTAAATTACTTTATGTACCTAAATAACTATTTGCTTGAATCCATATTTAAACAAAATAATTATATTGAAATTAAATACTTTCGTAGCAATTTATCTCTTGCTGTGCTCTATACCACTCAACCTTACACTCCAAATATATTTTATTTTTCAGCAAAATCTGTGCAATATGTTACAAAATCTTTTTAATTCTATATAAATGAGTGTAAGGTTTGCAAGAAAATAAAAAGTTATTTTGAACATGATTTTTTCATTACAATCAATTAACTGTTTAATTAAATTTTCTGTGCTACGAATATCTTAGTCTTCGAGTAAAAAATGTAATAGTCATTAAGTTTGTTAGGATAGTTGAATAGTTAATAAGTTTGATAGTTAATAGTTGAAAAAAGGGAGAAATTGCAGCCAGGAGAATATGAATCCCTGCGTAGCTTAAGACAGAAATATCTGTTAAAAATTAAGGACCATTTCGTAAAATGTGAAAAATTTAGAGTTAATAAGGTGGTTCAAAATCAGTTGTGGAGAATTGTGTAACATACAATAAATGGAAACTTACATTGTGCATCGGCGATTCAGTCACGAGTGCATTTAGGGGACCAACCAAAAATTGATAAAGACGAAAAGGGATGCGAAAAAATCATATTAATACCCGGTCCCCAATTACTCTCGGTACGCCACTGACAAAATTACAAGGTGACCTCAAAATAACACTCGCCTTAATTAAAAAACCGGTAATATAACTTAACTAAACTTATAAAAAATATAACTTATAAAAATTAGTAAGTTTGGATGAATTCAAAACCAGAATCATAGCCTCATGAATAACATGATACTAGACATGCTCCGGCAAGTATGAGAGGAATCAGAGTATTAAGTGGGATTACACTCAATACCTTAAGTTTATTCTTGGCATTTTTCAATCCGATTGGCTTCTTCAATTCAATGTTTAATTCTTAAAACTATATAGAATTTGAAAATTGGAAGAAGATTTTTGAAGCACACTGTATAGAATTAATTGTTTTGGAGAATTTAATTAATTTCATATCAAAACAACACATCATAAATTACAAAATGAATTAATATCTTACTTTTGTCCGTAGTTTTACCTAAATTAAGATACAAAAGAAATATATACATTTTAATATTATTGCATTTTGTGACAGTGAAATTGAAAATAAAGAACAGATATCAAAATACCACACTAAGTGTGCTTATGAGATATAGTATTACAAAACTTCCTTCTATAAGATTTGACAATCGTTTTTCATATGAAAATATTTATGTGTCGGAAAAGAAAACATGATGAAATTAACAATATTTTGTAGAGAGGAATTTAATCATAAATTAATGACGAACGCCAATTTGAGACACATGACATGTTCCATGTCTGTTAATTACGCATCAGACATACTTATCGGTTACATTAATTGTTATGTCCGATTTCGACT
>BGPR01003489.1:67582-99933 GCA_013235015.1 Araneus ventricosus
CTTCTTCTTGCTCTCCTAAAAAATTCTCTGTTTAAATTTCTTCAGAAAATAATTCAGAAATCGTACTTTTCTCAAATAAACTCAGGCTTAAAATATCTTAATTTCAAGAACTATGTGGAGTCTGATGACAATTCTACTAAATTTCTATAAGAATATATTTTGACTTTCACTAATGAGTATATATATTGTATATAAAAAAAATATTATTTATTATATATAAAATAATAGGAATGCATATTTATAAAAAAGAATCTTTGAATTTTGAAGTCGATTGAATGTAATAAAAAAAGTATATTTTCTTCAAAACGAACGCTCAGACCAACTAAAATACGATAACATAATTCTGCTGGATATTGAAATTTTTCTGCTATTTGATTGTAAGCTGATACACAGATAGATGAATAAAAAATTCGAATCCTTTATCTGAATGGTTATGACGAATAAAAGATAAAAGAAAAATTTTACCAAAATTTTTCAATGATAAACAATTTGAACATTTATATAAAAAAAAAAGTAGAAACAAGTTGAATTTCATTAAACAATGAAGAAAAGGAAACGTCGAGAATTTTTTTTGTGTGTAACTATATTATATAAACGTTATACGTGGCGCAAAAAAGGACCTTTATTTCTTTTCCCGTTGGCAACGATCAGTTTGTTTAGTCATCTCAACCATGACGCCGCTTTTTTAAGTTTACGGATTATTATGACTTTTTTTTCGATCGACGACTTTGAATTTATTTATTTAAAATTAATTTGCGTAGAAGTAGAGCAGCGCAAGGGAACTCGGATGAAAGATTAAGCAAGATCGGCCAGAAATGCCAACTGATAGGCTTAGGAAGCCAGAGCCGTTTTTTTTAGATACTAATTTGTGTACTATTACTACAAAAAATAAAATTACAGAATAACTTGCACACTGCTCTTAGATAACGATTAAAGCTGCATTCTGTCATTAACGTGTATAGAGAGAGATTAGATTTTTTGCCACCGTGTTTGTAATGGACTGTTTTAGCTCAGATATAATTTCACTGGAAGTGAATTAACACATGCTGCTTATGGTGGAATGATAATGTTGCATACCTTACTTTTCTGTGTATAATATCATAAAAGTGCATATTTAAAAATTTTGCTTAAAAAGCAACATGCGAATTTTGAAAAAAGGTATCTTATCAATTATAAAAAGTTAAAATACTATTATGGTTTTAAATTTGAATAGTTAATATGAACATGTTTCAGTTAACCAATTTTTCTTTTAAACTGTCCTTTTAGGCTGTGTTGTTGCAAGATGGTTTACATCTTTCACGACAAGAGACGATCAAGAATTTTCTGAGATTTAAAACCACGCAAATGACTACTTAGGAAAAACACTATTTCTTTCTCTTATTAAATAATTTGTTGAAATAAGCATCTATACAGGTGGGGGGGGAAGCTTTTCTGTGTAATAATATTTTATAAAAAAGAGTGATATTTAAAATTTTGCTTAAAAGGGGTAGATTTAAATTAAATTTTTGAGAAAAAAGCTATCTTTATCAATTATAAAAGGCTAAAAGTAAATAATTATAATGGTTTAAATTGATTGGTTAATATGAACATGTTTCTGCCGCTATTTTCTTAAACTTTCGTCCTTTTAGTTAAAGGTTGCAAGATGGTTTACATCTTTCTACGACAAGCGACATCAAGAATTTTATGAGATTTAAAACAGTAAATGACTGCACTGAGAAAACACTCATATTTTTCTTGGATTAAATAATTGTTGGAATAAGATTATAATGGGTGGGAAGCCAGTAATATTTTATAAAGTATAGATATTAAAATTTTGCTTAAAAAAAGCAAGGATTTTGAAATTTTTTGAGAAAAGCTATCTTATCAATTATAAAATGCTAAAAGTAAATAATTATTATGGGTTTAAATTTTGAATATTAATATGAACATGTTTCGCCACAATTTTCTTAAACGTCCTTTTAGCTGAAAGGTTGCAGATGGTTTACATCTTCTACGACAAGAGACAATCAAGAATTTTCTGAGATTTAAAAACACAAATGACTACATTGATGAAAAACATCATCTGTCTCTTTCTTTTCTAAATAATTGCTGGAAATAAGCATCTGCAGTGGTGGGGAAGCTTTTCTGTGTAATATTTATAAAAAAGAGTGACATTTAAAATTTGCTTTAAAAAGCAAGGATTTTGGAAATTTTGAGAAAAAAAAGCTATCTTATCAATTATGTGCTGTGCAATAATTATAATGGTTTTAAATTTGAATAGTTATATGAACATGTTTCAAGCCGTTATTTTCTTTAAACTGTCCTTTAGCTAAAAAAGGTTGCAAGATTATTTACATCTTCTACGACAAGCGACGATCAAGAATTTATGGATTTAAAAACACAATGACTGCACTGGAGAAAAACACCATATTTTTTTCTTGACTAAATAATTGTTGGAATATGACATACATGTGGGAAAGCTTTCTGAATTACATCTCATTGTATAGAGGGTATATTTGAAATTTTGGTGGAAAAGTACTTTTAAAAAAAAAATTTATTTTGAAGATTTGAAAATGCCATTCATCAGTTTTAAACTTAAAATTTTAGTGGAATGAAGTTATGAGGAAATTACACTTTTGAATAAAATACCAAAAAAGTGTATGCCAAGAAGTTTCAAATTTCTGATTGATGAAAATAATTTGATTTCAATCATCTTTGGATTATAAATATTACCTTTCAAATTTCTTTTCTAACATTTACTTATATATCTGTGCTACCAGAAGATTTTAATTGTAGAAACTGATGAAAATTAATTTGTAGTTCGTGCAATTTCAAATGATTTAAATTTCTATTTTTATTAATTAATGTACTTATAATCTCCTAATACTAGCAGAAAACGTATAACTGTAAGACAAGCGTGAAGGCGAGCTGTTTTCACATGGTGACCTGAAAGAATCGCGTGATTCTTGGTGTCGGTGGATGAAGGAGCAGGGGTTGTTATATATATATATATAAAGATTTTATAATCAGATAGGACACCCAGTGTCTTTCATGCAGCGAGTTTAGGGATACCGGAGGATTGCAGCGCATCCTCCTGGGGTTGGCGAGTAATAAGCAGGGGCAGAGCCCCTAGTTTTAAGTATAATGAATGAAAAAATAATCAATGATGAAGATGAATGAAAATTAACGAAACGAAAAGAAAAGTAACGAAAGAGTTTAAGAACTATAATCAGTAGCTTAAAACATTGTATGATGGAATCGATTAGATTTATTCAACTTTTTAAATAAAAAAAGGGACCGGTAAGTATCATCCTCAGCATTCTAAATCAATTGTTTTAATATATTAGAATCATTATTTATGCTACTCACGGAAGATAGTAAATAACAAAAATAAATATTCGCGATTAAAAGCCATACATATATGCATAAAAAGAACATAATATTATTCTTAGCATTAAACCATAATTCACTATTGTTTTCTATGAACTGTGTTAAAATATTACTTTTCACTTCTTCATCTGAAATAAGTTGGCGATTCCGGAATACTTAAATGTAACAATTTTATTCGGAATCATACTTGAATCAAGCTAACCGTAGAAAACAAGCCACAAAATACTAATTTTACAAGAGACATAAAAAAAAATTACTATCGATCCTGGTGAAGTCTTCTAATACCCATTTTGTGTATATTATATGATTAAAAAAACACAACCATCTCTTTAAAAAAGCGGGTTTGTGTCTTGGACTTGTTCCCTTTCTGCAGTTATCGATTCACTTAACCATATAAACCGTGTATTTATATAGTTCTAAATAGAGAGAGTGGCGTAAAACTGGGTACCTGAGATTCTGGGGTACTAGTTCTGTTCTAGAGGACAGATCCTGAATTACACCCATTAGCCAAGAAGAATAAACGGTCGGTACTGTTAGCTGCAAGCGAAAAATCGCCACAAATATGTAGAATTCCGCCAAATTTTGGTTATTTGCGCCCGCCGACTTGGCTCTCGCGTTTGGTTCACTGGCGACATTTGCGCCTGGCTAACGGAAAGTGCTCAAACGGTCGGTAGTGTCGTTAAGTGTTGCTTGAATCCAATTTCGCCTGTGAAGGTGTATTGTTTGTGACCAACTCTCCAGTGCTCCCTGTTATTTTTAAAATTATCCATTGACAACTGGTTCATGCATTTGTTCATCATGGTTTGACGGGTGCAACTGCCTTCATTCGAGAGATTTCCTTCAAATTTGACGTGTTTAAATATATATGTATGAGAGAGAAAATGTTTGACATTGATTGAAAATAAATGAAATAAGTATATGTTTTATGTCAGGAAATATTTTTTTTATTTACATATTATTTAAATATTTCTTTATTCAAAAAACCGGCAAACAACATCTGTGTGAAGTATTTTTTTCGTTGTTTAAATAATTTTCCTTGTACTCAGATGTCTTTGTGTAAATTTTAACTGTGATTGGGTATCCTAGACCTTTTTTTGAAAAGTGCAGCATAGAGCTGTCCATGTGAAAAGACAAGCCTATCGGAGGTAAATTCTAAACATGATCGAAAGTTTGCCCCTGCGATTTGTTGATAGTCATCGTGTAAGCTGGAATTAACGGGAATTGGCGGCGGTTGAGAACGAATGGTGCAGATTCGCGTCACTGGTGGCTAAATAATTCTGGCAAGAAACAATACGCCACGATTACATTCAGACACAATGGCGTCCAAACATGTCACGCGCGTGATATACCACCGGACGGCCTTTACTACCTTCTATTAAAACTGAAATTAATTTGAAATATATGATTAATATAATTTAAAATTTCTCGGGGAACTATTATCATAGCGAGATAAATTTTATATCAATGGATAGCAACTTTATTTCACTATTTAGGGAGTTTTACAATGGAAATTAGAATACATTACTCTTTTAAATTGAAAATGATTGAAATTTAGGTTTCCAACAACGGATTAATGCTACTTAACGCCTCTCGCAGTTCTATGGTGCTGAAGTTTTGCGCTGGTGACGTCAGAGCGTTACCGGAGAATCTAAGCATATATTAGTAATCATTAAGTTATAAAAAAACTACATTTAGACCAGGTTATTATATGCATTACTATGACTGATAACATCATCAAACAATAAGAATTTAGTCCAATAGTTGTGGTTCTATTTCTGCTTTTATAAATCTCTGCACTGGGGGGTAAAATCGGGTACGCCAAGTGGAGGAAGACCGGGCCAGACAGTATTGACTATTCTTCCGATGAAGTCAATAAAAACACATCAGACGTTGATTATTATATTTTAATGATGTATTTTCTAATTCAAATAACTGAGAAGGGTCTATCCAATATAGAAAACTGTTTTAGCTGGACTCATTGAAAAGTTGCAGTGGCGTGGAGGAAGAAATATCATAACTGCTTTACATGTGAATTTCTTCGTAACTAATATTCTTAAATTCCGCTATAAAATAAAAACGATTGCAACTTTTCCCACTGAAAATCTTTTTGTCCTATTTCATAAAGTGAATTGATGTGTACCGGTTTTACCTCGCTAGTTGGGGAAAACCGGGCGTATGGATTTTTTTTTTAATAAAAATATCATTGATAAAAAAAAGTAATGAAACTGACTTTTGCAGTTTATATAGCAATTCGATAACGAATTTATATTTTAGTAAAAGTTGTATTTATATTTAGTAAAAGTATTTTAGTAAGAGTTGACAAGCCTATGCTCTGATAGTTTAGCTCCAACAGACCTTCGAGTCTTAGCTGCTACCCGGTTTTATCCTTCTAATTTTCCCTACTTTATTCAATTTATATATTCACTTAAAATATTGAAATGTAATTATCATCCATTCTTACTATTTTAAATTCTTTTTTTCTATCAAAAGCAATTCATTCTGGAATCAATTATCTTTACTCCTAAAAAAATAATAAAACTAAATGTTGAGCGAATTATTTTCTTTTTATGTCATGTAATTCTTTTAAAAACCCAAGTTCTCTTCTTCGAGTAAAACTTTGAACACTAAAATGAATAGAAACAGAACATAAAAATGAATTGATGAACACTAAAAAATGATTGAGAATGGCACAGTGATAGAAATGATCAAACTAAAGACTGATTACATTGATTTTTATTCAGCGCGTTTTGTACAATCTTTATTTAAGGTAGTTTCCACAACCGCAAAGAAATATCTTTTCCTATTTAAATTATTCTAAAATAGCTTGCGGCTTCAGATCGCAGCACTGCACACAATAGATGCGGGTCAAACTAAAGAAATCATGGTTCTGAAAACAACATTTAGTTTGAGCAGGAACATCCAAAAAAACCCCAGTTCAGAAAATATTTTAAAAGTTCTTCAATGTACAAGTTGTCCTGCTAAAAGTATTCAAAATTCAAAAGTAATGGCTTATACTATTACAGAACTACTATTTGTGAATTTAAAAAATATTTGTTAAAAATAAAAAGAACATCTCAATATTTTTTATATCAATACAGTTCGATGTGTGCACTTTTGTATCACGACAAGGTAAAACCTGGAGTTTAGGCGTACGCTATTTTCGCCAATTTTCTTGCCGTCGCCAACCGCTGTTTAGATATCAGTGCAGTATTTATAGGTTCTGCGCGCATTCGATGCCTACGTCAATCAAAAACGAGGCATTAAGCTCGCAATGAGTTCGAATTGCAGCGTGTACTGCAAATTCTTAACTTATAAAAACATCAGCGGCCGCTTTTTCATTATAAAACGAAACACGCAGGAAAGCACGAACGCAGGAAAAACACGACGTTCAGACGATGAAACATAAGAAACCAATGTTTTGAGGAAAACATTCCTTGTTCTGATATTGAAGCCATAATCAGCAACACAGAGAAAGAGAATCAGCACCCCTGATGAACGAAATTTTAGAAGAGAAGTTAGAGTATTAAAAAAAATCGTTTGGTAAATGATCAACATCCTGCAAACGAAGTGAGTTATTCAAATTCGCACGCCGACCAACTCAAACCGAAGAGAGCCGGATCAGGGACCAATGGAAATGAGGCGAAATTAAGGGCATGTCAGTTATTCTGTAAACAAATTCACTGTCGGGGCATTCGCAAAGACGCCAAAAAAATTTTCAACTCGCATCCAAAAAAACAAATGTTCTGGCCCTCTTTTACACAAATAATTAAGAACTTATGGAAACGAAGTGAGTATGCACCCTAAACTCAGGTTAATCTACGACAATGTCTAAACGCTGTTGAGTTCTCACCAAGTGTTTGGAAGCATATCAGAGTTACTAAACGCCACTAGGCCACTCCACTTTTTTTTTTGGAACACAGCGTGCCAAAAATCTTTTCATCAACGCGAATCCGATTATAAATGGTGTAAAGCAGAAGAAAAGGTGGATTGTCATCCAAGTTCGATTTTCTACCTGGCCTCTAGGCCATAAACTGAAACATGATAGTGTGTTGAGGGACCCAACAACTTTCACAAAAGCGAAAAAAAACCACAAAATGGGGGGATGGGAGTGGGGTGGCAGTCAGTTTGGGGAGATCAAGACTGAAGAATTCGTTTTGAAAGTGGGACGGAGAATCATATGCAGCTGCCTAGGGCGTCGATTGACTGTAGGTATATGCTTGCCGTATGGTCTAATCTGTAGACCCACCAAATTTTATGGGTTAAAAATCGAACTGAAGTCTACTAAAAGCATCCAAATGGATTGGAACAGCTTATGGTGAATGTCCTTCTTCAGGCGAATTGCTTTAAATGATATGCATCTTCAACTCATCCACACGGTTTCAATTTCTTTTGCTTATTACGCAACGGATTTAGTGAATCCCCGGGTAGTGCAACAAATGGATTCTCAAACCCAGGGACCTTGGCTGCCCGACACCAACTGCCTGCTCTTCCGATCCAACGTCCTGGAAATGTCTATTTCAAAAGCGTGGTAAGACCTTCTTCATGATAGGGCGGTGAAAGCTTGGTCATGTTGGAACAGGAAAACTGATGATGAATTTTAAACAGCAAATCTTTTAGCATATCAAGATAAAATGTGTCCTGTAGTTGTGTTGTTTTACGACGCTACTTAGCATTATACGTACTCGTGCTTAAACGATCTATATACTAAAAAAAATAATCTTGAGTAGATTCCAATCCAAGAAAGAGCACTGTATTACAATCTATATAACGAGTAGTTCAGCAATTATAAGAGAATATTTTTTGGATACTTTATGCCCGACACCCTGTATATCGGCATTTTTCATTATTTTCAAAGCCGTGATCACTTTGTGGAACGAAATTTCGTTAATGGAGTCAATTCATATGCCAAACGCAACTGCGCATGTCATCCCCTGCAAGTTGTTTTATCGTTGCGCCAGACGTACGCTCAAGTCCTTTTGCTTTCAGTAGGATGCAATGGATTCCAAAATGAAGGGTTACGGAGCATTTTAATTTGTGTCACGTAAGAATGAATTGACTCCATCGTTTCAGGTAGGACACAACGCAGTTTATTACAAACCCATAAATATATTTTCTGTATATTGAATTTAATACTGGCAATTCCTTTCGTCCAAAAAAAAATCAGTGAGCAATACGTAACTGAACGAAGCATAATTTTGATAAAAAAGAACACACAACTTTTAAGCAACAATTTTATTTATCAAACCAAGGGAAGACGCATTATACAAATTTTATCCAAGGCAGACATATTTAATAGTAATACTATATACAACAAAAATCGCTGCTCAAAGAAAAAGCTATGGAAATATTTTAGCATCTACTAAAATTCTCCATAATAACTTTAAATTTGAACTGCTTCAAAAAAAGGCACAGAAATTTGACATGATTTGGATTTTCATTTCCAGAAAATCTCATCTGTGCTTGTTTAATACTGTACAACTATCTGATGTAAGAGATTTTCTGGGTTTGTTCACTACTAGACATGCTTGAGTCCTCTCTATATCTACAGTAACTTATGTTCAGAAGAACTGGCGAAAGCATTCTAACTGTCTCATTATGAAATTTTTATGAATTTTGAGTGTTAGACGCGAGATGAAATTATCTGCAATCCACCAAACTGTGTATATAGATCATTACCATATCCTTCGAAACGAAATTAGAAAGTCCTTGCTGAATTTCTTTCAATGGCAGAAAATTTGTTTCTGACACACATTTATTCGTTTCAAACGACTTTCATTGATCTTATACGCAGTTTGGAGGCCTCTCTATTTCTTTTTACAAAAACCGTGATAAAAACACACTTCAAATGTTCGCATCAAAAATGATTTAGCTGGTGTATGATTCCGACGATGTTCTATTTCCTTTTCATCTGGCTTTAATAATGAGGCTTTAACTTGAGTCACGGGCACTTTGTTTTGCCTTTAGTTTTCGGCTCCGTGAACTTACTCTGCGTGTTGCTTTGCTCTTGCTTGGCTTTTTTCTGATGTTAGTTAATCGTTCTGAACTTTCGGTTTGTAAAATCTGGTAAATTCCTCCATCTGAAAGCCTGAGAGCTGCTCTGGGAATTTCTGGTTCTTGAGATGGAACATGTTTGGCAGCAGGCGAATCGTCTTCGTGAGATTTCCTCCTCAGTTTGTTCCTCCAAGATGGCGTCATGGGTATCCATTTTGATTTTTCGTATTCCTTATTTTTATTCAATCTGCCACTCGATTTTGGTACAGAAACTGTAGGTGACCGTGATCCATGAGCATAAATGATTGGCAGCTTATCTTGTTCTACGACGCGCTCTTGATGTAAGCTTTGGGTTTGGGGTTTCTGGTAACTGACGTCTTTACCACCAGGAATTTGTAAAACCAGAGGAAGATTCTTCAGATCGATTGTCGATTGTGTCTTGCCATCAAGTGGAATGTGGAGAACGCCATGAGGTTTCCTTGATACTGGATGTAAGTGACTTTTAGAAGAATCAGGATGGCCATTGCTTAATTGATTGATAGGAACTGCAACTATGCGCCCGGGAGATTTGTTTTCAAGCAACTCTTTATACACATCGGCGTTTAGCTCAAGAACAGCTTTCTGAAGATTTTGCTGGTCATCATGTTTAGGAGCATGTCTTAAAGATTCCCTGTGACTAATTTTTGGTGGTGGTTGTTCTTCTTCCTTTTCATCGTACTGAACAGGATGGTTTTGCTGAAGTACATGATAGGTATCTGGTCTTGGGTGTTCATGGCCTCGCTCTTCATAAACTAACTCATGCTGAGGAGGATGAACTTGATTTCTGGGATCCAGTACCACTACTGAATGAGGCTGAGATTCAGGTCTCAAGTGTGAAATCGGCCTATGAACATATGGAATTTTTTCTTTTTCATAACTTGAAGAAACTTGCTGTTGAGGGACTTCTATAACACGAATGTACTGATGAGAAACCGGGACGTGCCTAGGGGCATCTTTGGGCAATTCTTGGTACCCTAGTTTGTTTTCGCCTTCATAATCGTATTTTAACACATGTCTCTCTTTGACAGGATAATCATGTTCGTCTGGGGCATGATGGTGCTGGTTTTCACCATGATAAACGTGGCTATTCTGTTCTCCAGTTTGAGGCAAAATTACACGCTTAGTCTGGTACTCGACATTTTTATCCACAATTGGATTTCTGTAGTCTTCATGGTCCTCTATCACATGCCTTTCTTCTTTCAAATCCACCTCATGTTCATCAGGGATATGTTGTCGATATTTATTGGCAGGATAATCTTTTTCGTATGCATTGTAGGCATGACTTGGAGGAGGCTGATAGGCTTGAGAAGGATGGCGTTTAGGATAGCTGTAACTGTGATCATTGGTATCAACTTCATATTGATAAGTGGACGGCCTTTTGGTATGAGGTTTATCTTTGTGATTCTGAGAATGTCTTTCGTTGTAGACAGTTTCAGGTACATCATGATAGTATTTGGGAACTGGGCTTTGCTCGTGTTCTGGTTTGTAGACAATTTCAGGATCGTTATGATAGTCGTCGTGAATCGGTTCCCTTTTGTAGACAGTCTCAGGACTGTCACGATATTCTTTTGGGGAAGGACCATGCTCTTGAGGATGTTCTCGCTCGTAGACAATTTCAGGATTACTATGGTACTCTTTCGGAGACGGACTATGGTGCCGAGGTTGTTCTCGCTGGTAGATTACGTCAGGATTACTCTGGTACTCTTTCGGAGACGTACTATGATGCCGCGGTTGTTCTCGCTGGTAGATTACGTCAGGATTACTGTGGTACTCTTTCGGAGACGGACCATGATGCCGAGGTTGTTCTCGCTGGTAGATTACGTCAGGATTACTCTGGTACTGTTTCTTTGGAGGGCTATGCTCATGTGGGTCTTTCTCCGTGACGAAATAACTACGTACGACAGCAGCAGGTCCTTCTTCGTGCTTTTCAGGAAGCTCACCTTTGCTCTGATGATAATTTCTGTGAGGTTCCTGTGCCGTGTAAGGATGGTGGGAGTGAGATTCGTAATTTACAGACTGCTGGTGTTGGTTTTCGTAACCAGATTCATCCCCTTGTCTAACGGCCTCTTTGGCTGGTTGGTGATGGTACTGTGCTGATTCGGCACCTTTTCCATGATTATATTCTCCATCTGGAACGACTGTTCGGCTGATATCTCCGTGTTGCGGATAATCGTTCACAGCTTCATTCTTGTCCTTCTCTATCTTAACATCAGCAGGCTGCTCGTCGGTTATGCCAGCTTCGTTGGTTTTAATCTTAGCACGGAAACCATAATGGTCGGCAACATAATCCACTTCACGATACTGACCCTTAGCATCGCGATAACCGAATCTACCCTGGACGTTACCTTTAGCATCTTTCTGTTCGTGACGATACTGATGGCCCTGTTTTTCGTCTTTGATTTCGTAACCAAACTTGTAAGCTTGAGGTGCCTATATGAAGAGAAAAATAGTAGAAATAAGTAGTTTATTTTCCAAATAAACATATAAATTTAAAGCAAGTTAAAGTTAATGTTACAAATGAATTATTTATATTTTAGGCATGGTATTCATATTAACATAATTTTATATAAAATAAATATTTAATTTTGGATACAACATTCACTTCTTTAAATATTATATTTACAGCTGTTGTATGGTTGAAAGACCTTAATAGGTTTTATTTCAAAGAAAGCATTCGAGTGAGGATATCACTCTCTTAAGGGGAGTAGGAACCCTTATACCGACAATGTTAAATTGGCCATTTTGATGTACCTTTTCACAAAATATGTTATCCATGAATATTTGAAATTTTTTATACAAGTGAAGTACACCTTTCTCATTATACTGAAATGAGCTTTTTAAAAAATATTCAAACATTTATTTTTTACAAATTTTTTTGTGTGAAAATAGGATAAAATTTCACTATGTCTAATTAAATATTTTGTAAATTTATAAAAAATTAAAAATTAACCGAAAGCTCATTTCAATATAATTAGAAAGGTGTACTTTACTTGTATAACAAATTTCAAACATGCATCTATAACAGATTTTCAGAAAAGGTACATCGAAATGGCCAATTTTACATTGTCGGTATAAGGGTTCCGACTCCCCTTAACAAAATTAATATATCTCTTATCATTCTTATAATAATTACGAGTGAATTTAAAGTTTCGAAGTTTCAGATTTTTACCTTCTTTTCACGCACACCAGAATAGACATCAAGAGCATTAAGCCATGCTATATCAGGTTTGGTCACACAACGCCAAGTTGATTTTAAAAATACTTTACGCATATATATTATATAAAGCACATTGTGCATAAATTAATTCTTAGTTTTCAGTCTAATGCTTAATTTTCTAGAAACTTCGATGAAAATATAAAAATTTAAAAAGTTTGATTCGTTGTTATTTCAGAAAATTGTTAGCAATTCAAGATACATGAATGTTCCACAAAATTGTTTTAAAAAATTTAGAAAAGCATTGCATAAAAAATTAAAGAAGGAATGTAATCTAACAACCTTTAAATTTAGAAGGTCATTAATCTGGATTATGTATTTTTTCAGAAGATTTCGATATGCTAATGTTTCAAATATACTAATTTAGATCCATTAAATTAGGTTATATTGATAAATCAATAAACGTAAACGACGTGTGTAACACTCGTAAGGCATATTCATCTCACTCATATGACTGTGACTTTTCCTTCTGTGTAATAACATGATACTATTAAGAAAATGCTCTATTATTGTACAGGAGGGTCGTAAATTATTGGACCCATTTCAAAAATTATTTTAAAAAAAATAATTTTACAACTGCGGTTTTCCTTTAAATGAGAGACAAAATAAAAAAAGGCTTTTTTCCATGTAGATGGCGTACCATTACGGCATTCTAAATTTGCTACAGCGAGAGATTTTCATGTGCAATGGCTACCGATCAGCTGAAGCTGATGCTCTTTTTCGGGTTTCATTTTTTAGTTTTGAATCTCTCGAAAACTTCTTCCGCTTGAATCTCTCGAAAATTATTCTTTTTTCGAATTAAAATTGACTTAACAAATTAAAGAGCGCAAATGCATGCTTTTACTTTTCTTCTAGCTTTACTAGTTTCGCAAACAATGGCTCTCAAAAATGGGAGATGTCCAATAATTTACGACCGCCATAACAGCGTGTTACCTATCTGAAAAAAAAAATTTCAAATGCCCCCTCATTTAAAAAAATGTAGTTGTAACATTATTAGTTTTTTATTATTAATTTTTTAAATGGGTCCAATAATTTATGACCACCCTGTATTTTTAGATATAGAAGACAAAATCTCAAAGTGAGGACAATTGCTCTAAAACAATGTGTTCTGAAAAGTGTCCCAACTAAGCAAAGACTCAATATTTGGTAACGTAAAATGTTTAAGAATGTAGCGAAAAGTTCTTAAGTGTTTTAAATGGCTTTTTTCTTTCTTTCTTTAAAAACTAATACGAACTTTTAAACTTTTTGTGAAAATTGTACTCATATTTTATGCAATGCAAAATATTCCTTGACATATTGATTTTCACTTTCAATACGACGTAAGTCGAGGCAAATAAGCATATCTTTCAGTTACTGCTTGCTTCTTTTAATTCGCAAAAATTTTATCACACTTTCAATGCACGCTTATTTCCAAAGTATAATACAATGCTAGAACTTCTCTGAAAGTTAGGAGTTTTCATTAAATCGTTATTTTACCGCTTAAAAATGGTCTTAGACATAATTTTTTTTAATTTTTTCATTTTTTAATTATATTTCCGTGAACTTTGTACAAAATTCTAATAAATGTAATTTTTAGAAACCACTTTAGTGACCACTAGTGACCAGTTTAGTAGCTTTGACCTACAGAAGATGTCACACTTCCCTTTTATCATGAGTGTCTGATTCATGGATTTTGCTTGACATGCTAGACTAAGTTGAATTAGAAACATTACCACAATTTATTTTCCAAAGTCGAATAAATACTTAAACTATTTCCTGTTCGTATAAGTATAGAAGTTGTATCAGAAGATTTCTTCTTTTTGTCTATATATACGGGGTTGTATATATGTTGCCCAAAGCTTTTCAGATTTCACTTCCCACGCGGTGTCATTCTGTTAGGTTGCTAATAATCTTGTAGATATTATAACCGCCTCGTCCTGTTGCATCACAACATGCGTAATACATAGATTTATTTCTAATGAGGATGGACAAGAATAGGTAACCCTACAGGCTGTCTAAAGAGATCACAGATATTATCTTTCAATTATATGAAAAGAGCGGGAAGCTCTTTCCTGTTTAAAACTCTTCTCTTCAGAGTAGATCTTGGATTTCATTTAAAGGTTAATTGCAAAGATAGTGAATTACCACAAGATAATTCATAAACTAACTGGTAAACTAAGTTATAAAAAAATCAAATTACCACAAGATAATTCATTAACTAACTGGTAAACTAAGCTGTAAAAAATCGAATTTCCACAAGATATTTCTGTAACTAAGAAATTAAATTACCAAAAAATCGAATTACCACAAGATAATTCATTAACTGATAAACTAAATCATGAAAAAATTGAATTAGCAGAGGATAATTTATTAACTAAAGGATAAATCAGATTGCTAAAAAAGATCAAATATCCCAAGATAATTAATTAACTAATAAATTCAATTCCAAAAAAATCGAATTACCACAATTAACTAACTGACAAAATTTTATTGCCAAAGAAATCATGTTTTAACTTCGCAAATAAAAGAAGTTTCAGAGATTTTTACTAATATTTGGAAAGAAATACTGAAAGAGAAGTCTACATCCAATAGACATCCTTTTTTGTGCAATCAAAAAATCGCGCAAAATACTCAATGATCTTCAAAGTTTCATTCAGTTCCAATCAACAGATTCCATCACATAGCAAGGATCCAAAATCTATCGTATCATTCAATAAGCTGATCATGCGGAAAAAGGTTACAGGATTTTTGTGATCCTTATTTCTGGGGCATTGAATCATTTGATTGAAAGGATTTTTTTTCAAAATTTAGAGGAATAAGTTACTATACACGGAATTCATTGAAATAATTATCTAAAGTTATTTTATAAAGCAAAACGCATCGTTAAAATATACCTAAAATTGCTCAATGTATGCTACGAAATATTTCACTACAGGTGGTATCGAATGCAAGTATAACTGCTTTAATATCATTCCACAAAAGAAAAATATGGCGCATGTGTTCTATTCTTTGAGAAATGGAAGAGATTTAATCTTATTTCACTCACAATATCTACTTCCATTGAAGTTTATCAATGCAAAACCAACGTATGCGTTACACTTAAAACATTTTTAGGATCATCATTGTTCTATAAAAAAGAGAACGAACATTTTGATGAAAAGCTGACTACTTTCTTGATGTAAATGTCGATTCACACAAAAAAATAAGAAAATATTCTCTATGCTCTCTTTAAGACTTTCATCCAGAAAGATTCTTTTGTGAATCGAAAACGTCATTTAGACTAATAGAATAACTTTTCTTCTTTGCACTCGACGCATTCTTGGAGATTCCGGCTTCTTGGAATACAAATATAAAAAGAATTGCTCTCGGCAATGTTTACTTTTGTCTTGGCTATGATAGTAACATTTTTCAGTTTGACAGGAAAAAAGGAATTATGTGTTTCATATAAAAAGAAATATTATTTAAGTAGATTACAAGCGAAACGTTTTGTTCCATTTTTGACAGGTAATTTAAAAGTAATTGCTTTCTTTTCTTCTACTGATGTAATTAAGCGCATTTCATCGTTCTGCAAGAGAAAAATGTTATAAAGCATTTTTTATTTCGATAAACCTCAATAAATTCAGATGCATAAGAACATTAAATAATAAAATTTAGAAATATATAAGTATATGATACGAAATATGCTATCTTCAAAAATTAATCGATTAAATTTTTCTGAAAGTTATACATCTCTTTTTTACACAAAGTTATTTTTTCCCAAGGGTATCAAACTCGCCACCCGCGGGCGAAGAAATTTTTGGGCCCAGAAAACGTAAGAGTATGTAGGAAATTTTTTATTAAAAATTCCATAGTTTAATTTTTAAAACTCATAATTATACATTATTATTAATAACGAACCACAACATTCGCCAGTGAATAATTACTAGTTGTGTTAGATCGTCGCGCCAATTCCCCAGCCACCAACGGCGAATATTTTAGGAGCCGATAATAAAATACAATGTTTCTTGGAAGAAAACTTTTCTTTGTTTTCTTCGATTTTCTCGGTAGATATAGAATCAGCATTTAACCAGATGCAAACGGAGGTAATAGAGATCCAATGCTATTCAGATTTGAAGGTAAAATTCAGTGAAGTTGGGATGCCTGAATTTTACAAACATTTGCCATCCAAGTTTGAAAATATTCGAAAAATGCATTTGAAGTTATTCTACATTTGAAAGTAGTAGTTGGCACGAACAATTGTTTTCACTTTTGAAAAGTAATTGGTCTCCTGTAAGATCCAAAATTACTGAAATTCACCTTGGATCGATCTTGAAAGTAATCATTGCGGACAAGATATCCTCTGAAGTAGAAAAGATTTTAGTAGAGAAGAGATGCCAAGTGGCAAGAAGAAAACATTAACCCTTTAGCGTTGTTCTTGCTTTTTTTTTTACTTTCTTGTATACTAAGTATACAAAGAGAAAGTATTGTAATCGTCAAAAAATTCGATCTCGAGATTTTGACGAATCCCCACGTTCTAGAACTCCCCGAGTCCGAAAAACACAATTTTAGAATTATGTCTGTCTGTGAACACGATAACTCGAGAACTATTAGAGCTACGGGGATGAAGTTCGGTACGTGATCTTTGCATATTATTTGTAGGTTTCTATCAAATTTTGGACAAAATCCGTCCACGCGAAGTCTGTCTGTCCGCGGTCGTGTGAACTCTATAACTCAAAAACTTAAATAGCTAGATAGATAAAATTTGGTACACAGTTGTTTCATCAGAAATGTAGGTCCCTATAAAAGTTTGGCTCGAATCCGTCAAAGGGTTAAGCGTCTGTCGCTCTGTATAATCGCATACTTTTGAACGACATAACTTCTTAAAAAAATTACTTACATAATGAAATTTCGTATGTATTCTTGAAACCCTAATTGTAGAATTGTCTCCAATTTTCGTTTAAATCTGTTGAAAAAAAGGCGTTGAAATTACCTATTCGGGTTTTTTTCCCTCCTTTCTACCCACAGAAAAAAAGCTATGAACTCTGGGGCGAGTGTTTTCCCTACCTTAGGGAATTCCGCACATTTTCCGGCGCGCGGTGTATCCTTCTTCCCCTTCCCGTGTTAATCGTATGTGTGAAAGTTTTGGGAGGCCACTTCCGCTGGTTTAAACTTACTTTCAAAATAATTTTTCTGGCTTTTTTTTCCCTACATAAACTTAGATCTCGTTTATTTGGCCCGTGCTAGTTATTGAGCTGCACGCCCCTGTTTTACACAAATTAATTTTTTATAAAATGAATCGAAAAAACTATTTTTAGTATAATTTTGGATAGTGAGACCAACAGCTAAAAGTAGGGTGACGTTCACTTTTTGAGACAAATAATACTAGAATAGTGTGTTTTCCTGAATTCAAATAGATTCGTCTCGATAACTAATAGAAGAAACATATATTATGAATAAATGCAAGTTCTAACAAGATTCGGAATGCTTTAAGCATAACAGAAAGCGATTTCAAGCCTCAGATTTTGTTTCCAGGAAAAATGTTTTATATTCCGTGCATTTTGTAGAATTCAGTATATTATTTATAAAATCAGAGACTGTTATTTTTATGATTATTAAAAATTTTTTGAATATCGGTGAAAAATATTTTAATGATTACTGGTGTTTTTTCGTTAATAATGGAGGAATATTAAATAGTAGATTTGTTCAATTCCATCAATATTATAAACCCCTTAACATACAATGGCGTCTCTGGCACCTGCATCGAATTACAGAATTTTTGATATTTAAATCCGTATTTAAGTCAACGTAACAAATAATTTTAGATACAAAAATTACCTGGACACGCTTAAATGTGTCAAGCATCCTTTACCATCTTAAATAGATTGAAATAATAAACCAGCGGGAGTGGTCTCCCCTAAACTTTCTCGTATACTTCCCCAAAAGATGTAATTTCCCCTCCCCCACGTGGATAAAAAAATTCGAAGATACTGTAACCCAGAATGCTATGACTATCTCCTAATTTCCTTTAGCGCGCGCCAAGATCACGAGTATCGCTAAGCGCTCGGTAAGACTAAACAGTGCGCATGCGCGTGGAGTGAATTCAATATTCGATTTTAACGCCTTTTTTTAACCGATTGAAACGAATTTCCCGGATAACCCGAATTCCACGGAATCCGAACATAGTCAGCCCCAATTAGTTCGGATTCCCGGTGTTCTACTGTACATCATTATATATAAATTACTTTTAAAAATGGGAATAGGGGAGAAAGTCCAAATAAAATATTCTCTTATTTTTTTTCTTAAATATTTTTTTTTTATTTTTGGAATTGAAAAATTAAAAGGAAAAGGGTAAATGAGCATCAAACCGGAAGGAAGAAAAAAACATAAAGCGACAATAACAACCAAAAATACTTTAGAATTTCTTATAATCGCACCAAAATAGCTTAATGAATAGCAGAAATTTTAATAAATAATTAGATAGAAATCAAAATATCACGTTCAGGATCTTTGCAATTTTAAATGCATGCCAATTTTCTCCTAATATTTCATTTAAAGCATACAGCATGTTACTTGTGTGGCAAAACTCGTTAACTCTTCGGAATCTAACAAAAATACCTAAGATATAAAATTTCAATTTCCAAATAGTTTTAAATTTAAGAAGATGGATTATGTATCGTTTATAATTAATTTTACAGATTTTTGTCTAGTAAAAGGACAAAACCAGCAATATTTTTCATGTTTTAATGTATAATTCATGATTAGTTATGTACCATATAAAATTTTTTAAACTTTTCATTTCATACATGTTTAATACATATTTTCAAAAACTTTTAGACATTGGATTAACTTTCTAGAACAGGCCGTTTTATTCCTGATTCAGCTTTACTGTTTTTCTTTTCTTAGGCTTAATAACCGATAATAGTCTATAAGCATTTGTAGTTTTTCTTCAACAAATCATCAATAAAATGCAAACAACAAACATAATTATTTATTATGTTTGTTGTTTGTATTTTATTGTATTTATATTGACATTTGTATTTTGTATTGTATTACTTATATTGTAATATAATACTTATATCGTATTATATTACTTATATTGCATTATATTACTTATATTGTATAATATTACTTATATTGTATTATATTACTTATATTGTGTTTTATTGTATTACCCAAATATTTGTATTGCATTGTATACTTATAATATATTATATTGTATTGTATTGTATTGCGCTAATATTTGTAATGAAATTTTTCTTCCCGCCGACTGATGACTTGCTTTACACCCTTTGGGTTAGCGGGGTCGGTGTGGGCAATAAAAAGAAACCAATCATTACCATGAAGCTAAAAAATAAGAAGAAAATCCATATACCTAAGCAATGAATAACTTACAATATTTGAGAACATCTAAAAAAATTCATTAATAATTTTCAAAAAAAAGACATCATTTTTTACCTTAGCATCATCCACATATTCAATCGTTTGCTTTTCGTGATATTCATCTTGGAGTTGAGGCTTGTGTCGCTGGGAGTCCACCGGACTGTCGTCAAGCTCTATCCTCTCTTCTGTAGTTTCGTATTCATCCACGTACTGGTCGGATCGCTTTTCACTTGGCTTCGATTCCCAGGCCTCCTCGGCTTTTTCTGTAGGCTGCGGTATTCGCTTCAGATCGGGGTTGGCCTCTTCGTCTGGCTCCGCCAAACTGACAGCAGTTAGGACTAAAAGGCCTAGTAGTACCTAAAGAAATGGTTTTATAACATTTAAAGGATTTATTGGCTTAAGACCTCAGAAAAAATTTGGAAATAAGCTCTATTAAATTAAGTATTGAGTATCTAAAGAGACAAAAAAGTAAGAATATCTAAAAAGACAAAGAATAAGAGAAGCAATTCAATTGGTGTGCGCAAGTGCAGCGTCATCCAGGAAAAAATTGCCAAGTATAAAATAAATAAAAATATTGAAAAAGGGGGATAAAAAAGTGGAAGGGTAAAAAATAATAGTGATGAAGTCATTCACCAGATTCTTACTTCTTGTCGTTGTCTACTATTATTTTTTACCCTTCCACTTTTTTATCCCCATTTTTTAATATTTTTATTTATTTTATACTCTATTAAATTAACATATATTTAGCAGAGAATCGTATTTGCCTCTCTATGATTTTTACATTTCTTTCTATTAATTTTAATTATAACTTGGAAAATTACTAAAATTATTATTGCTAACTGCAATTTTCATGTCAGAGGGAAATTTTGAAGTGATGAAAGTTTAATTAGGAAGTTAATGCTTTTTAATTAGTTAATTTCGATTAAAAATGAAGGTCAAAGTTATTTTTTTATTTACTATTCTGGTATTTCATACATTTATTTATAAATATATGTATACTGTTGTCGTATAATAAGTATATTTCCGTATAAACAGTATAATATATATGTATACTGTTGTCGAAAAGTTAAAAATAATAGGGATAATTTATCTTTTTCATTAATACAATCTATGACAAACGCATTGGTAAGAATGAAAATAAATTAAATATAACAAAATAAATATCTTTAAAACTAAGCACTGAACTTTGCTGTTTATAACGTAATGAAGTTCAGACTTGAATTAAGAAAAATGTTACATAAGCGTGATTTTCGACTTAGTTTTCTTTTAATTTTGTTCACGGAACACTAGAAAAGCGCACATATTAGGAAGAAAAAATATATAGAATAGAAATAAATTTAAATTCTACGCCTGCGTGTGTAAGGGGTGTATAGAATTCTTTTTATATTTAATGAAAAATAGTTACAAATGTACAGAATTACCTCTCTCAATATTTATATTACCACCCAAATGTTTCTGCATAGCTACAAGATTTAAGAAACAATCAAACAGTAGAAATTTTTATAATCCGAAAAACAAATAGCTGCCGAAATCTTAAACTTGTAATAATTTAAATCAATAACTTAATTATAATGTATAAAACCGATACGTTTGCAAACTTTAAACTAAATGCATAATTTGAGATAAAATGAATACTTAATTTTAGTACACTATTAAAAATAGAAAAATTAATTAATAAAATATAAATAAAGTATTTAAAAGCTGCTTACTCACAAAGAATAAAATGCACGAAAAGTAATACTAATTTTAAAGTAATTTTCATTTGTATTATTGTTTCTTCGACTCTACTTACGAAGTCTACATAAAAATCTTGTAATCTAATTATTTTTTTTCATTTTGTAAGCAGCGTATTACAGAAACAAAAGGCATTTAATATATCAGTAGAATGTTTAAACTTTTTTTCGTAATTAAATTTTTTTAATTTTATCTTTATTGATATATTGTGAATTCTAAACGTTTTTTAAACCAACAAACCGATTTTTATGTTCAGAATGTTTTCAGATAAATAATTCTACATTACAAAAATTACCTCTATTCAGTAATCTAAAAAATGACAATGTTTTTAAAATTAATTTATAAAAAAATATTTTTCATTATTTCGTATCCAATGTAGATGGAAATATCAATTTATCGCTAATCGGTAAAACTATGCATCGAAATATTTTTTTTCTTAAGCCGAAACGTTTAAAACTACTTTAGTAATCGCAAAATCTTTACTGAAATATTTTTTTAACGTATGGGAAATTGTCACATATCAGCAAACGAGAATGAAATTAATTTTTTAATATTTATTTAATCTTTGACTTGTTTCCTTGTTGTTCTCATTCTTTTAAAAGTTAATTCTTCATTCGTGTTAAATAATTAAATAATATTATTTAAAAATAAAATTAAGAAGATATATCATAATAAATAATGGAATAATATTAAATAAAAATTTAAATATTATTTAATAAATATCCTGAAAGACTTCTTACCATGAATAATCTTTAATTTTAATTACACTTTTAAATGATTTTCAGCAAAAATTAATCAATCATACATAAAACTAAAAAATGTCATTAACTTGAGAAACGCTAATCTATTGTATAATATTTTCTAGTTTCCAAGGAAATATTTTTCTATCGTAGAAGTTTCATTATTAGATATTGTGGAATTTTATTGTTTCAAGAATGTCCTCATTTATCACTTCTGAGATAAACACATGTGGTCTCGTAAAAATTGTATAAAAATATCATGATTAAAAAATTTTATAAAACTTTTCCACTCATTATGTTTAATTATAATACAACGGATAAATCAATAATCATCATTAATTAAAATTAAAATACTTAAACTCAGTTTCAGTATTACCTATCTATATATTCTGATTTAAGGACAAAAGTTAGTCCAGAAAAATAGTAATAAATTATAAAAATTACGGAGAGTTTACTTCGCATGTTAATGGCATTTTAAAATATAGAAGTGAAGCACATGTTAAAGTCTAAATGATGCCTTAAACACTGCGAAATAAACCAAAAATGCTTCGAAAAATTAATTTTGAATTTAGGAAATAATTTAAATTAAGAAACCAGTTTTACATGGGCATAGAATGTATGCCCATCAGAAGAATTCCAAAAAATTCAAACATGATATCGCATTTTCGCCATATTGTTCTCTATCAGAAATTTATATTCATAAATATACTGATATATACTAATTAAGTAAGCATTATTGCATGTAAGTTTGTTTAATAGTTTGGCAAATTTTTAGAAATATACATTAATTTCAATCCATTTGAAAAACTGTTTTAACTTTATAGAGAAAAAATCAACTAGTTCCTTTTATAGCTTTTGATTACTCCACATTAAATTATAATTTCAGAATAAAGGATATTTATTTCTTTAAAAAATCTCATTGAACAAAGAATTTATTTTCTCTTATAAAAATCACTTTATATATTTCGCAAATCGCACTAAATATATCATAATGCTTATAAAATTAAAATAATTTAGGCTAATATGTAGAATAAACTTTCTAATACATAAATATTTAATGATCAACTAATTATTAGGCAATAATTTTAATACGACTGAATATATATTTTATATATATTATTTAATATCTGAATATTTCAATATTTTAATACCAATCGTTATTATTTAAATATATGAATAATCTAATATTTAAATGCTATCGAGCTTTTGTGGAAAACTGTATCAAATGGTTCTTTCAGAAACTTTTGATTATTACCTAACGAAATTTTTCGTTGAATGATTATTTATTTATCCAACACGGTTTTACCTAATGTTTCGTTAATACTAAATATTCATATTCCAACCGGTAGTATTTAAATAAATAATCGAATATTTTAAAATTATTTAACTTAATGAAAAATTGTATCTTCTAGTTCTATTCGAATAGTTTTGATTATTCACTAACGAAATGTTTCTCTGATTGATTACTCACTATAAAAACATTTCGTTGATTAATTTTTCACTTATTGAAATATTCTGTTAAATACCATTTAACCGAATACTTCGATGATATTAAATATTCGAAAACCGATCAATAGCATTTAAATACATGAACAATAAAATATTTCAATACTATCGAACATTTATGGAAAATTCGCTTTTAACTGGTTCCTTCCAATAACTTTTGATTATTCTACATGAAATTAAATCTTCAGAGAATAGAATTGGTAATAAAAATATCTTTAAACATCCGCAATTTGGTAAAAATTCTATTTCCTCTTCAAGACCACCAAGGTAAAATCCAACCACTCACTTTAACTATATTTTAAAAAATTTCAATCATTTATGGCTATAATAAATATATTTAACATTCGGTAGATTTGTAGTCGTACAATAATTTTAATCTCAATGGATATTAAATACTGGTTAATCGAATCTTGCGATAATATTAAATCTTCTCTTGTCGATCGACGATACTTAAATACGCGAATAATCGAATATTTTAATAAAGTCGAATCTTTATTTTACAATGTATCAACTGGTTTCTTTCAATATTTTTTTATTATTCCATACTATATTTCGATAATATTCAATATTCGAACACCTATCGATAGTATTTAAATATACGAATAATTGAATATCTAAATATTGTTGAAATTTTATGAAAATATGCATCAACTGGCTTTATTCGGCAACAATTGATTATTTCATACTTCATTATATTTTCAGAGAAGAGAAGTGATATTAACAATTTCTTTAAAAATCAGCGATTCGGTAAAGACTCAGGTTCCTTTCCAAGAACACCAGGTAAAATCCAACAACTCTCCGTAACCATATATCTTAAATAATTTAAATAATACACGCTACTTTGTTTAATAAGCATGTTAATATATATTTAATGATCGGTAGATTTTTAGACGCGCAATAATCCAGTTGAATAATAATAAATACTTTTTAAGCGAATAGTTCGGTAATTGATGAATTTTTTTAAAAAAGAAACATCAACGGGTTCTTTTAAGAAAGTTGATTATTTTCTATCGAAATATCCCGTTAATCAATTATAGAATCATTCGAATACCGATGGACATTGTTTAAATATGTGAATAATCGAATATTTGAATGTTATCGAATCTATATGGAAAAATGTATCCAATGATTTCGTTCAGAAATTTTTGAATATTCACTTGTCAAAATTTTCAGTTTGATAGTATTTAACCGAATATTTCGATATTAAACATTCGAATACCGATCGATAGTATTTAAGCGTAAAAGAAATCGTCTATTTAAATATTAACGAAACTTTATGTGAAAATGTATCAACTAATTTCCTTTCGATAACTTTTGATTATCAAGCATTACGCCGAATTACATACCTTCGGCGAATAGAATTGATAATGAAAATATCTTTAAAAAAATTCGATATTTGGTAAAGTTTCTATTTCCTCCTCAAGACCACCAGGTAAAATCCAACAATTCTTCCTTACCATAAATTTAAAAATTTAAATAATCCAGGCTAATATTTTAAATAAGCATGTCGCATATAATTATATTCAATGATCGGTAAATTTCAGACCCACAATAATTTTAATCCAATTGGGCAATAATATATACTATTTAACTGGATATTGCAACAGTATTAAATAGCCGAATTTAACTACACGAATAATCCGATATTTAAACAATATCCAAAATGAATCAAATGGCTCTTTTTAAAAACTTTTCATTGCTCACTATATAAATATTTCGCTGATCATTAATTCACTATCGAAATTTTTCAATGATTGATTATTCACTTCGAATACTGATTGGCAGATTTTTAGACGCATAATAATTTTAATTCCAATGAATAATAAATGCTGGTTAATCGCATATTCCGATAGTATTAAATCTCCTATTACCGATCGATTTTATTTAAATTTTCGTACCATCGAATATTTTAACATAATAGAAACATCGAGGAAATTTTTTTATCATTCCACATTACGCTGGACTTGCAGAGAAAAGAAGCGATAATCGCAATATCTTTAAAAATCCGCATCGAATATTTGAACACAATCGAAACATTACGGAAATTTTTTTATAATTCCATACTACGCTGGACTTTCGGAGAAAAGAAGCGATAATCGCAATATCTTTAAAAATCCGCGATTCGGTGAAGACCCAGTTTCCTTTCCAAGACCACTAGGTAAAATCCAACCACTCACCCTAACCATATCCGCGCGCACCATATCCACAAGCTGCATCCAGAAGATCCAGGAGATGAAAACACCTTTCCACAGAGAGCTCACTCCAGTATTTATCCCACCCAACACGTGCTTTTCCTCTTATATATAAAGCCTCTCGGTTGAACGCTCGGATGTAACACAGAAACTGGAAAAAAACGAAGCAAAATTTAAAAAAACGATGCAAAGCCTCCCTTCTGATGAGCGTGCAGTGGTGCCTGGAGGCAATAATGATCTCGAAAGGGACATTCGGCTCGTTAGTTAAAGGCCACCGCCCGATATATTCGAACGAAAAGGAAGAACAAAAGTTGGTCATTCTTCTGAGGATTATGGACGTTTGGGGCGTGGCTTTTGCCTTGCCGGCGAAAGTGTTGCCGCTTTTTTGCCATCAGCTGAAAGATTCCATCAAGTCCTCCTTATCACCCGCTTTGGGTTGTGGCAGATTTAAATATATTTGCTTAGGAAATTCATTAAGGTAGATTGGCGTTTGATATTTGGTAATGGAATTTCGGTGTGGCGAATTTGAGGTTTGTTTGCAACAAGAGGTGTAATTTAGCAGGATGGAAAAGTGTTACTGACCAATTTTTGAAAGAATACTTTGTTTGCTTTCGAAAATGAATGGGATGAAATTTCCGAAAGATAGGGTGAAAAGAGTATTTTGGTATTTAACTGCCGGAAATGGTTTCTTAGATTTTATAAAACAATTATATTTAAGTGCGTTTTAATATATACTTTGAAAATGTAGGCCACAAAAACGCTTCACAATAAAAGGAGTTCGCTATAAAATATGCGGAAATTTATCCACTGTCAATGTTAATAATTCGTTATCATTAATGACTACATAAATCAAGTCAGGATATTTCACCATTTTGTCTAAAGATCTTTACTTTCCCCTGAACTTTCAATATATTTATTTAATTATTTAATAACGCCTGCAAGTTGATAAAGTTACTTAGAAAGATTTAGTTTTAACAGAAATCTAAATTAATGCGAATTTTATGTATTTTCTGTGTGTACCCAAATATCATAGTGATCTATTTTGCTTTACTGAACGTTACGATTTTAAAATTTAAATTCCTGAAACTCCTTTTCAAATATTCAGTAATACCTCGATACAACAATACTTTGGGGACCAAACAAAGATATTGATATAGAGGGATGTATTGTTATATCGAGCGACATAATTACGTTACAAAAAACTTGAATTTTGGTTGTTTTAATGTGGACACCACAATATACATTTTGCAAAAAAAGCATCACCAGAGTGTTAATGATTGTTAAAGCGTACAAAAATTTGAAAATTCAGCTACACAATACAATAGTTCACATACCTGAGAAACTTATTTATCGAAAAAAAACCAAAATTTTCGTTTGCTTATTCAATTTTTTTAACTGTTAAGTCAACTAACAAGGTTTGCATAGAGTTTAATGCACGAAAATTATCATCATTTTGTGAAAGAAAGGCTTGGAAAAAAATGCCCGTAGAGACTGAACTGATTGAAGAGCTTCCTGGGATGTCAATACAGATTGCGATGGATCTGTATCATCATCATGTTTGGAAACAGAAATATTCTTACAGAGAAAGAAAGTGGTATTGAGATTGTTAAAAAAAACATTGTTGCACAGGGGTTTATTGCTGTACAGAATATCGTTATATCGAGGGGAGATTAACATTATGTTCTACGCAAGTTCACCAGGACCACAACATTTTATTGTTGTAGAGAGATTTATCGTTGCATCGGATATCGTTGTAACGAGAGTTCACTGCAATATTGATTTTTAAAAAATATATAGAACACGTTCTATATAGCAAAAATTTCTGTCTGAAATTTCTTTCTTTGTTAATGAGAAAACTTTGGAAATGGCAAGAAGTTTTAAAGATAACCTAACATTTTTTGACCATCCATTTATGTGCTCAATTCATTCGTATTACACTGGCCACAGGGGATGACGACAGAGAAGGCAGTGAAAGGGGGAAATTTTCTTTCATCATTTGTGCATACCTCGTTACCGTTTGAACTTGCAAGCTTTTCCTGAAATATTCCTATAAATTTACTGAAGAGAAAATTAAATTTCCAAACTTTCCGAAGAAATGACTGCAAGTTAAATGGTGATCTATCAGAACTACAGTCTACTAAATCTTTTCCATTTTTTTTTTTATCTTCGAATTCAAATTAAGTTTGAAATTCCAGATGAGAGGTGGGAGGAAGCAGTTCGGTAAAATTGTTTTCCATACTTTTGCTACATTACACACTGATATTTCATTTCAAATTTTGATGAAGATTATTTCTGAAAATTAAGGATTTTAACTATTTTTAGCTTGTATTGAGAAGCACAAGGAGAAACAATCGCTCACTTCTTCAGAATAGAAATAATCAAAAATTTATTCGATGTTTTTCGAGGATAGTTAAAAAATTTTCTACTACTTACCTCCCAAACAATTAAAAAATTTCCCCCTAACAATTAAAAATTTTCAAATACTTACCTCCCTAACAATTAAATTAGTATTCGTATCAAAATTTTGTTCCTAATTACTAAATGTTTAGTTAAGAAATAATAAAGTTTATTAGTAGAACATTCTTTTTTAATTTCGTTGTATATATTTGTTAATTGCTATTTCACAAAAATCGTTTGCTAAGAACTGACAAAGCAGAGACAGTATTAAAACATCATTATATTTGTTTAGCCTGAATCGGTATGCTAATTTATTAGAAGATTCGTATCATTTTTTTTTCTAAGAGCATTTTCAATAATACCTCATTCTTTCTCGCTTGTTTTTTTAAATGACAGAATATTTTTCCATTCGATTTCTCAGGTCAAGTATTCACTATGAAAATGTGTGACAAAAATAATCTTCTATTTCTAAAAATATGCGAACAGGATGTAATTTTTAAAAACGATTTTACTTTCAAAATATAAAGAAAACCTTTTCTTTCGAAAGTTTGAAAATTTATGCTTCAACCATTTAAAAAAACATCCGGAAGAGAAACAACCAGCTGCAGGATGAAAAGCAATTTATTTATAAAACAGTCCCCATCCTATTTATCATTCTTTGACATCTATCTGAATTCTTCGATTCCTTTCATTTCCTTGTGTATGCTTTCCTAGAATCTCTTTATTCTTATTACCTTAGTATTTCTATTTTTTTAGTTTGTTAAAAGTTTTGCATTGATTATATTTGAAATCAAAACAGATTTAGAACTGGTTGTCGTTATGCAATCGGGAACTAACTACAATTTTATTGATTTCGTGTCCTTTATTGTAAGGATGTATAATTTGCTTGAAAAAATTGAACCAATTACAATACATTCCTCAAAAGACTGCTTGTAACGCAAGAATTAATTTTGGAAAGCAATAGCATTAGAATTTTACCTATTATGTTTCACTTATTATCATTTATCCAAAAATTTACTTATATATTATCTTATTATTTATTATCACTTATTATTATTATTATAGTATTATATACTTCTTATTATATACTTCTTATTACATATGTTGTTATTACATTATTATATACTTATTATTATATAAATTGCTATTATATTATTATATACTTATTATTATATATATATACTTTTATATATTATATACTTATTATTATTTATTAATTATTACTTATTATTAATTATTATTATTATTATCACTTATTTTTATCCTAAATTTCACTTAATATTATTGATCCGAAAATGTGTACTTTAGAGTTCTTTCCCCATTGTTTTACAACTGCGTCCAATTATTTAAAAAATCCTTTGAGTCTATTTTTTACTTAATTAAATTTATTTGTGCAGTGTTTCTAGTAGAAAAAGAAAAATGTTTTGAAACATCACAGGGCTTTATTATAAAACAAAACATTTAATAGTATCGACCTAGCTTTCCACTGAGAGTATTCTATTTGCGTGTTTCTATGCAGTGTTGATAGAACAATGGAAATATCATCGGTCTTCCTAAGAGCTTTCGAGAACATCAAAATAACCTCGTTTCTGTTCAAGAAAACGGGTGGTTTGGTCAGTAGTTTTTTGATGAGCCGTTCTTATTTAAAACGTCCTATATAAGATAGTTTCGACGATTGAATTTAAAGGTAAGTGAAATTTTATTTGAATTACATTCAGGAAAACGTGATCGATCATGTATTTTGCACGCTTTATGAAATGCGAGCAAAACAAATTCGGAAAATTAGTTATAGCACTATCACCTTTTTGCTCCCGTTATTGGCCGTTTGCCGAGTTATTGGAAATCCAATGGACATATTTTTTTTCATTGTGCTTCTTTTCGTAGCTTTGCACATGTTCTGTTTATTGTCTACATGAAGGTCCCTAATGGAGTCAGGAAACTGTCCGTGTCATGTAAGTTGTTGACGCCAACTTCACTTTTTTATTCCTCGTGCAAAATACGATTTCATTTTGATATTAAAACTGCGAGGCACATGTGCTGATAAAAAGAATTAAAACATAACAACCATATTCATTCAGCTTCAAAAATACATTTACAAATATATTTACTATCTTAGAGAATCTTATCTTACAGATTTCCAGAAAAACTGGTGAAATAAAAAAAAGGAAAGAAAATTAATTATTGCCTTCGTTTTCAACAATGGAAGAGAAATATGCAAATACCTATTTGTTTAAACAATGAAAACAGTTTGAATTTCATTGTAACAATGAAAAGTATTGTTGTAAATTATGCATAAAAATATATTTAAAAATTCATTAAAATTAGAGCTAAAACTGTACAGTAACTTAATTCATATCATTGAAAAGGAAATTGTTTGCTCTTTCAGATAGTGTAAAAATATTTTTTGTGCTGTAATGTTTTCGGAAGTTATTAAGTAGAAACTTCAAACTTTCGCTTAATTTTTAATTAATTAAAGTTTTAATTAAAATTTCAAAAAAGGGGCTCCGAGGTGCACATTTCCACTCTCCAAAGTATGTTTGTGCCAAATTTCGTAGCTCTAGGCCCAGCGGTCTGCCCTGTAGAACGCCAACACACACACACATACAGACAGACACACATTTTTCTTTATTTTTTGTAGAGATTAGTCATCTTCGGCGATCAGCTTGTTCGCCGGGAATATAATTTCAACTGAATCTCTTATGTATAAATTAATATTCATGGTTCCCTTAACAAAGCAATTTTAAATTTAAAGTTTTGATAGACATTTAACCCATGTTCTTTCAGTAGCCTTGCACCTGTTCTGTTCACTGTCTGCATGAACGTCCCTAATGGAGTCGAGTTACTGTCTGTGTCATGTAGCATACAATTGCCCATTGTCGGCATCAACTTCACTCTCTTATTCCTCTTACAAAATATGCATTTGATTTTAATTTTAAAATGTCGCTGCATATTTTACGTCCTGCAACGTATTAGCTGTATGAAATTATGCTGATTAAAATACATCATTAAACATTAAGATATTGCCTTAGTTTTCAACAATGAAAGGGAAACATGCAAATAAATACTTATACATATTTATTTAAACAATGAAAATGGTTTAAATTGCGTTGCAACAATGAAAAGTTTTGTTGTAAATAATGCCAAAAATATTTTAAAAGGTTATTAAAATTAAAGAAAAAATGCTATGCAACTTAATCGATATCATTGAAAAGATAATTTTTGCGTTTTCAGATGATGTAAAAATGGTTTTCGTGCTTTAATATTTTCGAAAGTTATTAAGGAAAAACGCTAAAATTTCGCTTATTTTTTAATTAATTAAAATTCTAATTAAAATTTCAGAAAAAACGGCTCCGATGTGCACATTCCCACCCTCCAAAAAATGTCCGTGCCAAATTTTGTAGCTCTAGGTCCAGCGGTCTGCCCTGCAGAGCGCCAACACACAGACAGAACGCCGCCCCATGCCCCGTATCTGAAGCCATTCCAGCAATCAAACCGGTTGAGTGGACATAGGACAACACACAGACAGACACACACACACATACACACAGTCACATACAGACATACACAGACGCACACACAGAGAGAGAGAGACACACACACAAACAGAACGCCGCCCCATGCCCCCTTAAACACAGACATGGACAACACACATACAAACATGAGACAACACACATACAGGCATGGATACACGCACAGACACAGACACATGCACACGGACACACACATAAAGACAGACACATGCACACGGACACACACATAGAGACACACACAGGCACAGACACAGACACACACACACGCACAGACACAGACACACACGCACAGACACAGACA
>BGPR01003489.1:107822-135672 GCA_013235015.1 Araneus ventricosus
AGAACCATTCATACGCAAACGATAATATCAGTTACTTTTTCTGATTTTTAGGTGGCAGCGAATCATCTCTGAATATGCTGATGAACTGAAATAAGGAAAGTATTCAAGCTGTTTCATCTAGTTTTCGCTCTTTTATTTTCAGTTTAGTCTTGCTAAAACATATATTCTGTTACTTTTCGTTATCTTTTCAAAGTATGTCGGATTAATTAGAATTCGCAGATATAAAAACTGCTCTCATCTTTTTGTGGGTTTGCATAAATCACTCGGGAAATATATTTATAGCAACACTTTTCCTCAATAACACGTCTTTCCTCAAAGGGTGTGTCAAACCAATAAAGCCACCGGCTGCGTGGAATCGTTTCGATTTGTATGATACCATAACACATGCCTCGCGAAGAATAACAAACACCTGTCCGAAGTTTTGTTAGGCAAGCGTTTCATTTTGTGAAGGATATCCGTCGGCATTCGCAATTATACGCTGTTACGTAAAATTGTAAGAGGTTTCTATTATTACCTTACTACTCGTAAGAAAGTTTTCCATGAAAAAACTACAATCTCTTCTTTTTGTCAAAGAAACACCCTAAATTGGTTTTTAAAGAATTGAATATTCCGTTTAACGGAATATGGGATTTATAATTATTTTTTCCCTGGAGAAAATAGAACCTTTTTTTACTTTCTCGTATACGAAGTATACAAAGAGAAAGTATTGTAATCGTCAAAAAATTCGAACTCGAGATTTTGACGAATCTCCACGTTTTAGACCTCCCTGAGTCCAAAAAACACAATTTTGGAATTATGTCTGTGTGTGTGTCTGTCTGTGAACACGATAACTCGAAAACTATTAAAGCTATGGGGATGGAATTTGGTATGTGAACTTGACACATAATTTGTAGGTTTCTATCAAATTTTGGACAAAATCCGTCCACGGGAAGTCTGTCTGTCTGTCTCTCCGCGGTCATGTGAACACTATAACTCAAAAACTTGAATAGCTAGATGGATAAAATTTGGTACACAGTTGTATCATCATGAATGTAGGTCCGTATCAAATTTTGGGCAAAATCCGTCAAGGGGTTGACTGTCTGTCGGTCTGTATAGTCGCATACTTGTAAAAATTATATCTCCTAAACCCTTTGGCTTAGATAAATAAAAATTGTTATGACGTCTGCTAATATTAATTATAGATCTGTGCTCAAATTTCGTTTCAATCCGTTGAAAACAAGATGTTCAAATTGCATATTTGGTTCAAATTGCGCATTGCGACTCTGTGTTGGCGTGTTTCGTTTATTTTACTCAAGTTAGTATAGTTGGCTTTTGACCTTGGCGGTCTACGAAATTGTGGATTCGAAAGCGCTTCGTTTCTTCCCATTTGGTTCTTTTTCCCCCCCTTTTGGTGAATTCTGGTCCTGCTCGGATTATTTTATTTCCGTTTTGTCGTTTCAATGTGTGCTGTACAAAACTTGTTACGTTCTGGGAACAGAGCAGATTCGAAATTTTTATCCGAGCGAGTTTGCGGGGAACTGACTTCGACTTTCGCTTATTTTTTTATCTCCACTGCGCTAGGGGTTTTAGCTTATTTTTTGTCCCTACATGTGTGGGACTATACGAGAAAGTTTAGGGGAGACCACTCCCGCTGGTTTTTCATAGAAACTTTCTACATCTGTTTTTTTAATGAAATGAATCTTCCGTTTCATGGAATATGTAGGTTTTATTTAACCCTTTCGGCCCCATTTGGTATATACGTTCCGAAATTAGACTTCGCACCCTATTGATAGGGTTGCTATACGTCCTGTATATACAGGACTGTCACTGTATTTCACTACTCAGTCCCGTATTACTATTTGTCCCGTTTTCTCCCTTATATTGATCAGATACAATAAAGTTATACGATTAGGATTTTTCTACAATCTTTGAAGTCTTTTGACGTGTATTAAATGCATCTTTTTGGAATAAATGGATAACGGCCTTTGTTGCTATAAATCCCATTCAAAACATTTCAGTCAATCAAAGTTATACGAATACCTCGTTTTTTTTTTATCAGAGTAAAATAAACCATTCCTTTCGCACTTTTTTCATGTTTTATTTATTTAGCTCTTAAAAGTCCCGCTTGGCAATTATGGCAACCCTGCGTTGGGTTGCCATACGTCCCTTATATACTGGCCTGTCACCGTATTTCGCTACTTAGTCCCGTATTACTATTTGTCCCGTTTTCTCCTTATATTGATGAGATGTAATAAAGTTATACGAATACGTATTTGCCATTCCAGCCCACAATTGCAAATGTGGAGATAATATTTTCCCTAATGTCAACTCAATGGTCGAACGAAAGAAACAGGTTGTCAGTGGAGACAGAAGCAATTTTTATTTGTCATTATAGTTTTAAAATGACTTGCGCCCAATTTTATAATTATGTGAAAGAAGAAAATGATGTAATTAAGAAAGTAAAATCATCTTTAAAACATGACTGAACTGAAAAGGATTAGCCTCGCATCTTTCTTTATTATTCTACGTGTTCATTTTATTAGATTGTTTGAACTTTATTACTTCTTTTATCAGATTAAAATAAACCATAACCTACCCACTTTTTTTATGTTTTATTTATTTGCCGCTTAAACGTCCCATCTCAATGCTTGGCAATTATGGCAACCCTACCTATTAAGTAAATAAATCTCACTTTTAACTTTTATTTGTCAACATAAATTAAACCACTCTTCATGGTTAAATTTTAATCAAGGAAAAATCGGATCGAAAGGCTTAAAAAAGACTAAGGAGAAAGAGTGTTATTTTTAAATAGATAATATGATTCAGAAACGGTTCAGCTCGTTCAAACCGTTTCGCGAGATGCATTATCCGTTTGACAGGAGAGAAGGTGGCAGCGAGAGAAAGAAAAGAAAATAACGAACAAAATGCCAATAATAATAACAATAGCTATGCCCAAAAATGAATAAATTATAGTAATTACTAATTTTAACCTAGAAATTATGCCTTCGTGATTTGTCACATAAATTATCATTTATGATCATGTTTGGTATTGCCAAAGAGAATTTTCTTTAAACCCACGTCGGTACACTCACCCAAAGGGTTTAGATTGTTTTAAAGGCAGGAGGGAAAACCAAATGGAGTGTGAAACCGTTTTAAAATCAAACCTAGTTGTATTTTATTACAGCCATAGTGAATGTTCTCCCCTCAGCTTTCTCTAAATCAGTGTAATAAATCAGCTTCACCTTAAAGAGAAATCAATATATAAATCAGAAGATATATACAGGGTGCCACTTAAATAAGGGCCACTCTCTCTTAACTTCAGAACAACAGAAACTATAGTCATGAAAGTAATGTCTAGATATAGTAAAATGTCTATGCGCTATGTGATGAGACCCCTTATAGCGCCACCTGGTGGCAAACTCCGGAGTTAGTGTTCCTATCTTGAAAACGGTAAAAGATAGTGGGAAAATGTCAATTACAAAGTTGTAAAGCATTATTGATTTAGTACAAAAAGACGGCTTGTGCATATTAATACTAAGAACAGAATGCTCAAAATGCACATTTGATTATTCTCGATTTCCGAAACTGTGACGTCACAAAACGGTTTACAAAGAGAAAAAACAGTTATCACAAGAAACCTTAATTTTCGGCGTCCATAGTGATCTCCGTCATCTACAATGGAGATATGAGCCCTTATTTGAATTTCACTTTGCACACGTTTTAGCATATAGTTGGGGGCGTTAACACAAGCAGCAGTAATACGTCATCGAAAGTCCTGCAATGTTGTCGGAAAGGTCCATACACATGCTGTTTGAGTTATTCCCACAGAAAAAAGCAAAATGGGGTAATTTTTTGTCCAAAAAATACCATTTTCTCTTTTTGTACATGTCTTGTGGCGTTACAATTTCGGAAAATGCGAACAAACAGATGTGCATTTTAAGCGTTCTATTCTTTGTATTAATGTGTACCAGGTGTCTTTTTGTACTAAATCGATAACGCTGTACAACTTTGTGATTGACATTTCCCCCCTATTTTGTACCGTTTTTGTGATAGGAACGCTAACTCCGGAGTTTACCAACAGGTGGCGCTGTAAGGGTCTCATCGCATAGTGCATGGACGTTTTACTATATCTAGAAACTACTTTCATGACTATACTTGCCGTCGTTCTGAAGTTAAGAGGGAGTGGTCCTTATTTAAGTGGACCCCCTGTATAATACCATTTTACGAATATTTGTTCCTTGGTTTGACGCTGCCACCTTATTTCATAGCAAATCATAACTGATCCACATCCTGTTTGACCAACTTTGATATTGTCGCATGTTTTGGGCAGTTATTGCATTTAAAGATATCCCATGATGTGATCCCATTAAATTTTAAAGATATCAATTATTTGACTATAAAAAGTAAATTAATCTTTATGAGGTGATAGATACAAAGCTACATGGAGCGATAAATTAAATGCTAGTGCAATGAAAGTTAACAACGCAGAGTAAAATTATTTTTCTTTATTTCTCACTATTTTAGTTACAGGTCTAGGAGTTACTTTTCACTTAAAACTTGATTTCTCAGCGCATGTTGATGCTATAATTACAAAAGTATATATGAAAAAAGTTAGACTTCTAAACAGTAATAATTGATCAAATTTAACAAAAATTAATTTTAAATATTAATAGAAATTAAATTAAAATTAACTCAAATTTAATTGAAATTATTTTTGCATTATAAATTCTGCTGATGAAATCACTTAATGCTGTTGGGTTGAGCGCGCATAAAAGGTGTATTGTTGTCATTTGTATTATTGTTTATTTTTTATTATTGTTTACTTTTTATATTTTATATTTTTTTATATTTTTTAACTTAATTTTGAATTACTAATCTTAGACTTCTAAAGCTTTAAACTAATGATTTTTGAGAAAGCTTTAAAAGTTTTATATTTCAGAATTGTCATCTTAAATATTGAATATTGCAACATTATTTGGAATCCGTACTAAAAAAATAACGCAAAATTACAGATCAAGTAAAATATAAATGTAACAAATGAAAAATTCATGTGTTATTTATTTTACAAAATTAATCATATTTTTTTCTCGGGATATATCTTATCTGCATATTTTTTTTATATTATTAGTCTTAAATGCCTTTGAGATCTTTCGTGTATTTTAATTTTTTAAGTCATCGATCGTATGATTGATATATGTTCAACTGTATTCATTTTGCTGTACCGAACAGAACTTTCAGAAAGAAGTTTATTTGAGAATCTTTTTATTAAATTTAATTGCATTGATTTGAAGTTGTTTGATGTTTAATGTTAATTTTCTTAATAGATCTTTTAATATTTTTAAGATAAAGAGTTTACAATTTTTAAATTCTTTGTTTGTTTGATATTTATTTCGCTTCATGCAGCACAGTTATTTCAGTTTCTGTAGTGTAAATTTACTTCAAATGAATAAATAAACTGAATAAACACTTTATAAACTCTCAAAAGATTTATGACCTAAAATTATTAATTAATTCGAACCGATATCATTCTGCATTTAGAAAGTGAAAAGACAGCTCATTTCTTCAGATAAAATTTTTCACTTCTGACAATTGAGTTTATCGAAATATTTACATAATTTTTTTTATTATTATTTTTCACCTAATCTGAAAAACAAGGTGTGTTGTATTCTCAGACGATCAGTGAAAAAATTAATTCAAATAGAACACCTTGCAACACATAGCTTCGATGCGGAGAATCTCTTCCTAATCTCTTTTATTATCTCTTCCTAAATACAAATGACAGCTTTCCCTGATTAGGGAACTGCGAGGGAAAGTTTCCCTAATAGGAGCGCCGAAGAAAACATTATCGACATTGAATTACAATTAGCTGAATATCGATTATAATTAGAGCAGCCGATATCCTCAACCGACACCCAGATAGTGTAGAAAATGGCTGTCCGTGACTTATCCACGGGTTCATGTCCTACATATTGTTACTAAATATCATGTTGACCAGTCCGCTGAGATGTGCCTAGTGCTCCACTTCTCGCGTTATGAAGATTGATTCATTAGATAAAAAGAATCCCTCAGAGCTGTTTTTCAGCATTTTCGTCAGTTTTACTGTCAATTTCGTTTCTCCAATGCAGGAAGTTTTAAGCAATTAGGAGATTCAAGTAACGAACTTTAATCACTTTTGATTTACTTTCGCCCATCTGGTTGCGGCTGGTTAATGACATGTCGGTTTTGTAATTGGTTTAATTGGTTTTCATTCAGCGTCGTGGGATGTCTGGTTATTGACTCATTCTTAAACCTACGTTTTAAATTTTTGTTAAGAAATGTATTGGTTCATTTAATGTAACCAGATAGTATAAACTTTAAACTGGGACATTGGCTAAGGGAAAAATGGTATTATATACGTACAGTAGAATCTCGATCATCCGGGCCTCTATCAACCGAGATATCTGTTAACCGAGGCGATACCAGAAAATCGAACTATATTTTTCATTTTCTTAGTAAAGTCAACGAGCTTCTCAGAAAAGGGTCTCAAAGTTGGAGCCGATTTTTGAGGACTTTCACGATGCTAAGGCTTGTGAAAGAACATACGTAATCTTTTATAACTCAAAAAGTTACTTAGAGAAAAAAAATTAAAATAAAATTCCATACTTAACCTTCCAGCGAGCGCGCGTATGCAGGAGATACTTATAATGTGCATCGTATTATATACTTATATCGTTCTTTTATAAAGTTAAGTGCAATTTTTATTCATATAATCTTTGTTTAAAACAACGCTAATAAATTCAAATTACATAAATAAAAGCTGCATTTATTTTCTGTGAAACAACACGATATAAATATGAAATACGATATAAGTATCTCCTGCATGAGCCCGCCCGCTTGAAGATTAAGCACTTTATTCATGATGTGAGGAAATTTCATACACTTTCATTAAAAAATGGCACTGTAAATGTGTATGAAAGTTTCGCGTTGTCGGGAAGGGAGAAATATTCTTTTGAGAATCATTGAATTCATTGATCTCATTTTGAACCATTGGGAAAGTGCAAAGGGAACAGCAAAAATCAATAACAATCGCGAATCCTCTTATCAAAAATAATTAATACTTCAAAAAAATGCGTAGAAGTTTGATAATTTATTAAATAATTAAAGTGTTAATGAGTGGTAGCACTTGTGGACTTTTTTAATATAATTTCAAACAGGCAGTTTTGAAAAACCTTGCCGAAGAAAAGAAGTCATGATTTAAAATTTAGTCTTTTTTAACCGAGTTTTGGACTGTCAGAGGTCATTACGGTCCCAATCAGATCGGATAATCGAAGTTTTACTGTAATTAACCCCTTAGATGGTTTGTTTTCTTAACTACAATAGAACCCCGAAAATCCGAACAACTTCTTTTTAATTTTCTGAAAAAAATTTCTGCAAAAATGAAGGAAAAATAACAGTTACGAAGCAGAAACAAAGCTAATGTTTATTCCTAACTTAAAAGAAGTATTCGAATTGGTCTTTAAGAGTTAATACAACACCTTAATTAGTAGAAACAAACTCAGATATCTTCTTTTTACTCTCAACTTGTTTGCCACTGTACCGTGTGAATCGCCGCGCGCTCTTTCCGTACGCCTTCACAGAGTACCCAGAATCATATAATACTCTGCTGCATTTGGTATATCGAGAGTATTTTACCGAATTTCCCGGATAATCTGAATTCCCCAGAATCCGAACAGAGGTCATCTCCAATTAGTTCTGATTCCCGGGGTTCTACTGTATCTAATTCGATGGCGCCTTCTATTTTGGGAATGCGTTATCATTTTGATTCAATTGAAAACCTAATGAGTAGTTAAAGTGTTTATGGACTCCACTTAATTTTTGTATCGAATTATAAGGACCTTGAATGACTTTTAGTTTTTTTTTCACTTTAACCTACCAGCGGGCGCGCTTACGCAAATTTTACGACATGTCGTGCATCGTATTACATATGTATGTCGTGTTATTTTACAAAAATAAATGCAACTTTTATTTATGTTATCTGTATTTATTAGCCTAATCGTAAAAAAAAGACTTTATAAGTAAAATTGCACTTAAATATATAAAATAACGATATAAGTATGTAATACGATGCACAATTCAAGTATCTCTTGCAAACACGCGCCCGCTGGAAGGTTAAAATAGCGATAGTTCGATGCGCGGGTTAGCCAGTGGGGCTGCAGTAACTGCGATGGCGTACGGGTAAGGGGTTAAATGAATAAAATTCAGGATGAATGAAACATTTAGTTATTAAACATTTTTCAAAAAATAAAATCCGGAATAGATAAATAATTATATATAATATATTTTGATATTACTTCAAATATTTTTCCTTCACGCTCATTCATACACTTGATCATATTATTGCGACCATGTTCTGTCTTGAAAGTTCGGATGGAGAATTCTTCAGAAGCTTTTCTAAAGTTTAAATCTAATTATTCTTCTCTTTTTATGTGGATTATTTACTAATAAATAAAAAAAAAACTCGACAGTCAAAGACATTTAATTCAAATTCGGAACACTTTTTCAATCAAGAGCAAAGAGTCGAATATAGAGATTGATCCTTAAATTAAGAAATGCATTTAAATGCATCCAATAAACAAGTAATTAAATTATAATCATAAAGGCATTATTTAATTTTTTTATTCATTTCGAAAAATGTTTTTGGTGACTGAAAAATATAAGAATTTCAGATGAAGAAATAAATTATTATTTATTATCGAATGTAGTGGGCAATAGGAAAAACTTAAAATTTTTCCAACAACCTTTTTCTAGAATTTGATACAGAATATTGAACTGAATTATAGTCAGTTTTTCAAATTCATGTGTTTCATATTGAAGGCTAATTAATTTAAGGACAGTTTTGCTCAAATTTTGTTAGTAATTACGTGCATTTTAGGGTTTTTTAACACTATTCTTGCGTTTCTTTTACATTAAATAAAAGTAAATTTATTCATAAACATAAATATTGGAGTCAATTCAACCGATCAGCTAACGATAGAGTAGAAATCCTGATAGTTTCAATAAAGAAAGAGGTGAAGAAGAGAAGTTTGAAAAAGTACCGAAATTCCGCTATTCAAATATATTTTAAGAGTAAATTTGCAATAAATATTTGCTTTCACCGTGAATATGATACTAAGGTAGTGGGCCCAAATATCGCCTACGTTCCTAATATCGTCCACCACGGTTTCTTCTTAATTTTTAGTGGTATATGGTGGCTAAAATGGCTATTTTAGTTTGCTATGCATTCTATTCAAACTCCGATCAGCTGTTTTCGGCGTCCCGCAGTCATGTGACTATGACGACACGTGCATAAGGTCCAGTCGAAAAACCTTCAAAAAATTTCAAAACGCGTTGCTTGCACGGTTCTGAGTCTTAATTAGTAAACTAAAAGAACACTTGCCAAAATGTTATGATTATACAAAGAAGTTGGAATTTCACCCTATATCGACGTCGGATCGCCAGATAGAGTTGTGTCAGTTTATTAAAGACTGCTTTATTTGTCAAGTATCCGTTTCTGAAACTACTCGAATGGCATTGGGAATAGATCTCGCCATTTTGAACCGCTAGAAAATGATGAGTACTTCGTCTGAGCCAGTGGCCCGCGCACCAAACATCCATACCATACCAAAGTTTCACCTTCCACGATAAATCATACGTGCATGTGCACATATACAGCGGATTTTTGTTTGAAAAAGGTCTCGAACCCACTATCTGAAAACCGACACCGAAAATTTTGAAATTCTTTGACGATTCCGTGCTTCTCTTGTGTGCATCTCGCTCAAAATTCGAAATAAACCTACATTTTCGGTGTAAAGACCGCATATCAAATTTCATCCGTTTAATTGCGTTTTTGAGCTATCGTGTTCAACAACAGACAGACCATATTCCAAAAATGGTTTTTATGCTCTTTTATTTGATTTGACTTGTTTTATATTTGTAAAGAGAGAATTTTGTGATCGAATTTTCATTCATTTCCTGATGTGCTAGAGGAGTGAAATTTAGTACTGTGTAATTGTGTATTCTGGAGGACAATGTGTATTCGGGAATGTATATATGTCTGTAATGTGTGTATTCCGGAGGACAATAGAAATTCATTAAGAATAATATCCTTTAAGTGTTATTTACACATTAAGGATTTTTTGGGGAATTTTTGTTGTTTAATTGTTTAGTGAAGGGTTGGTTAGTTGTAGTAAAATGTATGATGCAATCACTGGATGCTGCTGCGTTTAGCGCGCAAAAAGGTGTATCAGTGGAGAATCCAGGATTCGGGTCTGGGAGGGGCTGATGTCAGAAAAATTTTGTAGCGTAGTGACGAATGTCAAACCTCATGGCTTATGTAAACCAAAACACTTCAACTTTACAGACTTTATTCATCTGACAATAAGAATCATAAATAACACTACAATACTTTCGATAATTTAATAAAAAATAATAACTAGCCAAAAATGTTTTCGACTGCGTCAACGCTACAAATACAAGTGGAATGACTAGAAAAGTAGGAAAATTTTCGATCCTGTCAAGCCAGAAAGTAATGTTGTAATGATTTTATTAAGTTTTTAAAAATCAAAATTAAGAACAAACAGTTGTAGTGATTTTAAATAAAATAAAGAATTTTGTTTTAGCTCTGGGGGGGCTGCAGCCCGATAGCCCCTCCCCTGGATTCGCCACTGAGGTGTATTGTTATCATCGTTGATTACTTCTTCTGTTTCATATTTTTTTCTAGTTTTTTCTTTTCTAATGTTTTTTAATCTTTTAATTTTCTATTGTTTTTAACATTTTTTTAATTTTCTATTGTTTGTTTTTGTATTTATTAGAATAGCTGCATATGCGCCATTCTATATAATATAAAGGGTTTAATTAATTTTTAATTTATTAAGAAATTTTTCTTGAATTATCTGTTAAATTTTATTAATTGTAACTTTTTTGGAGGACAATATACTATCAAGGGTGGCGCCAGTGTGGGAGATCGGGGGCCCAGCCCCCCCCCCCCCACCGTCAGTGAAAATTTTTGTACCCGCTCACGCAACGGGGTATCCAACAAGTAGATAAATAAAGATCTGGTGAAAATTTGAGACCAATTTCATTACACCCCTCTCCTTGAGCAGAACCTATCGCCTTAGCCACTCAGCCAGTCAGACCTCGCCTCTCCTTGTACAGCAGATCGTGGCCTCCCCCCCCCATCGGTCGGACTCTAACGCCGCTCCTGTATGCTATAATATTTTCATAACTTAATTATTCGTTAATCTTTAAATTTAATTAAATTTTGATTCCATACATGTGGCTAAATCTGATTGTGAATTTGATAAAAGATTGTTTAATAATATTAATAATAATGAGTCATATTTAGTTTAAAATAGTTAAAATAAAAATATATAAACTTTTAGCACATTAATTAAAGAGGTTTTTTTCAGAAAAAAAATGATTTTATTAATGGTAGGTCTAAAGAGTGTGGTTATTCATCACAATTAAGAGGACGAATTTTTCGACGATTACAGTGCTTTCTCTTTTTGTACCATGTGCACGAGAAAGTAAAAATAAAGACTTGAAAATACTTAGTTTACACTCAGCGAAATGCAACGGATTCTTTCCGTAAATAACTTGACCGATGAAATGTAAACAAGCGATCGTCTTCCAGGAAATGGTTCCGGCTCATTTCCAACGGAAAATAGCAGAAATTGGGAAGAATTGCGCTAATGATTGATTCACCTTGCTTAAACGGATTTTATTCTCACTTTCTCGTTGGTGATAATCGGATTATAAGAGAGAATGTTTAATGAGACGTAGCAATTTTGGGTTTAAAATCAGCCTTCGCAGAAACAGAAGTCATTCGACTCTGCAATTTGTTAATTATTCCCAATCATTTTCAGAAGCGTAGATGTAAAATAAATTTAGGGGACACATTACATTCTCGACATCTTTTTTTATTTGAACGTATTATTGAAAAAGTTTTGATAGTATTGAGACTTAACAATCATATAAAGTCATCTATATCATAAGAGAAGAAAAAAATCCATTTTGATCTGCTTGTTTAGTTGAAATTTAATTTTTTAAAGAAAAATTCATTTTTTTTAAATCCCTACTACTTTTTCAAATGTGCATACTTTTGCTTTAAAGTTTAGATTCATTGAAATACGTATCTTACACAAAACTGTGCATGGATTTTAAGGCGTATCTAATATTCGCTTAAATATAGATATTTTACTGAATTATATGCTGAAAAATGAGGAAATTTAGCAGTATCTCATTATATATCTTGCATATAAAAAAAACTAAGCAACTGAATGCATATTGCATGCACAGTTTTACCATATACATAAGTTTAGGAGGGTACGCTTAAAGGTTTCTCCTTGGGATTCGATGCGGTGGTAATAAACTAACATAGTTATCATCACTATCTACTGCATCCACTTATTCAAGGTAACTTGTAAGACACGAACACCGCATACAGGAATGCATATACTAACTGGCTCTTGCAGGAGTGAGGATATATTATAAAACGCTAAAGAAGTTAACTCATAGTAACAATAACAACTTTTAATAACGTAACAAGATAAAAGTAAAGGTGAAGTAAATGATATTTAAATTGAGAAATTAACACAGAAACATAACTGATAACAGTGCTAGAAGAGAGAGACGACAGATAATGCCCGAGCCTTTATAGGACTCAATTCTTCTATTACGCATGAGCAAGAGGGTTGACTGCGTATGCAGGAATACGCTGTTGCCACATAACAATAAACGTGCACCAAAAATTTGAAAGCTCTATCTTATAAAGAAAAAAAGCCTTAGCATTTTGAAAGCAAGAAAGTGGAGACATGGAAAAAACCCATTTAAAGTTGTCATTTGAGCATGTTTTTCATTAGTCATCGTGAATAAAAATCTAAATAACTTCTGAAATATTAAAGGTACAAATTTGAAATTTTGATACAATTAGTAGAACGATAAGAGCAACGAAATAAGCCAATAAAATGAAAATTTTTATTTTGGCCATTTTTTGGGTAATGGATAGGTAACTGGATTAAATTAATTTTTTGTTATTAATTGTGTTGGTAGTTAACCCTTAAAGGTCCAGTCTTGCCTTAAAGCAATATACACAATTTTGTCGTCTAAAATCTTGAGAATAAGACTGAAGCTCTAATGCCTGCTGTTGCCAATAGGATACATACTGAAATTGTTATTAAATCAGTTTGCAACATATAGATGGCAGCCTTGAGTGTTTATAAACAAATAAAAATAAATTGATGTTTTTCACTTGAGGCTGTATCTTTTTAGCTTTGTTTGTGGGCTTGAGAATACCATAGTTTAGTGGACAGTGTTGAAGGAAATTCCTTATCCGTATTATTATTAATTAAAATTCATCTGCGTTAGGAAATATCGAATGTTATCAAGGAAATTTTTTCTGAAATAAAACCCATTGTTGTCAGTTGATAACAAACTGTTTTTTAGCCATAAACCCTACTTAAAACAAAATAGGATTTTTTAAATTATTTTTCCCACGTTTTATTCGAGAAATGAAAGTCAAAAAACATTTTAAAATAATTTTTTTTAAATCGGGCTTTTAAGGGTTAAAATATTTCATTGGTGGTTCCTCCCCGTTGGTAAGCCACTGTGGAGAAGATTTATTTAACTTGTTGGGACTTTGAGTTATCGTGTTCACATACACTCGAATAGGCAGTCTGGGAAAAATTAGCCCATCGACGGATTTGGAACAAAATTTGAAACAGATCTGCAATTCTGATGATAAAATGATATGACAAATTTCATTCATCTAGCTCCTTGGATTTTTAGGTTACCGCCAGTGGCGGCTCGTCGGCTCAGAAACAAGCAGAGCTGCAAAAGTTTTCGCTGGTACTGGGTTTTTGAACCAACGTTCAAATCCGTCATTATGCGACATGCATTTTTATATTCGATTTTATGTTCAGCGAAAGCTGTGAAAATGCGATTTTTTGAAGGTCTGCACCGTTCAGCTTTACTTAGAAACCTCTAATAATAATGATCCCTCCTTATAAAAATTTGAAACTGGATATTATTTTAGAAAATTATCTTTGAACTTGTTTCCAAAGAGTGATTTCTAACAATAGAAAACGAATGTTCACTAACCAGACACGTTTCTCACGAGGCAACATGAAGCGAAACAGAAACTCATTTAACAGCCAATGAGAGCAAGCGAACAGAAAAAAAAGCCAAATGAGGAAGCCAAGGCGAAAGTCACGCGCCAAACCATGGCTGTAATGACCGCAGCTCTGGTGCAGCTAAATTCAAAGGGAGAAAGGGTAGCCTTTTATTTTCTGATTCATCGCTCAACGGTGCTCAGTGCGCGAATTTGGATCCTTTATGGGGTAAATGATCAAAATTCGCGCACTGAGTACCGCTGAGCGATGAATCGGGAAATCTGTCTCTCTTAGCTGTTTTCCCGCCTTCCTTTTACGTTTCTTATTACTTTTTTTACCACTTTCATTCGTCATTAAACTCTCGAAGTGGAAACGTATAAGCAAATAAAAATAAAAATGAAATTACAAGCATTTAAAATAATTTCAGGGGGAACTGCAGCTCTGCAGCGCTAATGGACGAGCCGCCACTGATTACCGCATTCACGTTCACAGGAACGGACAAACAAACTTTACAATGATGATTTCATTTAAAATTTGACATAGATATACAATTTTGATGTAAATGCCACATTCGAAATTTCATTTTCTCTTTTAGCTGTCGTGTTTATAAATAAGCAGACAATTCGAAAAATGATTTTTTTCGGACTCAAAATGAGGTCTTTAAACGTTGATATTCATTAAAATCTCGAGGTTGTACTTTTTGACTGTTACAATACATTCTCTTTGTATATTTCATAGAAGAGAAAGTAAAAAAAAAATCTAAAAATAAGACAGTAGTAGTCTCGTATACGAAGTATACAAAGAGAAAGTATTGTAATCGTCAAAAAATTCGAACTCGAGATTTTGACGAATCTCCACGTTTTGGACCTCCCTGAGTCCGAAAAACACAATTTTGGAATTATGTCTGTCTGTGAACACGATAACCCGAAAACTATTAGAGCTACGGGGATGAAATTTGGCATGTGGTCTTTAAACATAATTTGTAGGTTTCTGTCAAATTTTGGACAAAATCCGTCAAAGGGAAGTCTGTCTGCTTGTATGTCCGGTCATGTGAATACTATAACTCAAAAACTTGAATAGCTAGATAGATAGAATTTGGTACACAGTTTTATCGTCATGAATATAGGTCCGTATAAAATTTTGGGCCAAATCCGTCAAAGGGTTGACTGTCTGTCGGTCTGTATAATTTACTTTTGAAAAGAATCCGTTATATCCACGCGCATGCGTACTGGAAGCAATCTTCTGTGCATGCGAAAACTATGGAGCGCATTACGTCAGTTTGTCCTTGAGCCGAACAAGAGCGGAAAATCGGTACGCATCTCTTTGAAATTGATTCTTTACCTAGTTTTTACTTGCGTACTGGAAGTAATTAATCTCTGTGCACGCATTAGCGGAGCTTGCTAGAAAATAAATATTGCGAAGTTTTAATACATACGCATCTTTTTGAATATGATTCTTCACCTCAATATTTTATTATCACTATAATCTACAATGAAAAACCTTCTGATAGTCATTGGATTCTAGGTTACAGTAGGTTCGATTTTTTTATCCACGCAGTGGGAGGGGAAATGGCAAATTTTTGAGAAGTATACGAGAAAGTTTAGGGGAGGCCACTCCCGCTGGTTCTTTCTTTTCAGCATCATTTGAGTCTCTCAGACGCCAATGCGGTTAAGTCCATTTTTTGATATTTTCTGATTTTTGTAAATTTTAATGGAATTAATAATATTCTTTTTAGTTATTAAAGGATTTACTAGTTGCTTCATTAGTACACAATATTACTTGTATCACTGGTTGTTCATTAGCACTTTATTATATTTATATATTTGTCTGATCAAGATAATAAACCAAAAATTTTAAAAATTAATGTATTAAAAACATTAATTTTCTCATTTTTTTCTGTACTTAACCACATTGGATTCTGAACGACTCATCCCTCAGCATACATGAAATTAAGATTTCATTTGCTTTCCTTTTTTAAAAAAAAATCCATCTCAATAAGCAGATTTTCTGCTGTGCTTGTCAGAAATTTCGAAGAACTAACTCCTTTTATAAAATAAAATATTATAATTAAAAGTGGAAGAAGGCAGTATACTTTCTTAAAAAAAGAAAAGTATTTTTCACAATATGTTATTTAAAAATGCTCTTCCTTGTATACGTATTATTTTTTATAGTCATTTGTTGTTAGACAGATATTAGTATTGTGCAAATAAAATATTTTTAGGTAAGAGTTGCTAAAAAATACTTGATAAAATTACAATTTCCAGTAAAAAAAGACAGTGATGGTTTCGTCTGCGCAACAAATAATAAACTGGAGTGTTCTCCTTTTGACTTTCTCGTACTCTTCCACAATATGATGCATTTTGTGTTTAGCTTCGTTGCGTAGTGAAATAAATCGAGTATACATTTTGGATCTCTTCCTCTTTCCATTGACGGATTTAATCCAAATTTGATACAGATCTGTAATTTTGTTGTAACGATCATATGTTAAATTTCATTATTGTATTTTTGAGTAATTGTTTTATATACCCGCCGAAAAACAGAAAAAAATAGATACAAATCTACAAATTTGGTATTATGACGGCACACCAAATTTCATTCATCTAGCTCATTCTTTTTTTGAGTTACAGTAAAACCTGTACTAAACGGAATGAAAAGAAACCAGAAAAATTTTCCGTTTAAGACAGGGTTCCGTTTCATACAGGGCTTCATTAATACATGAGGTTTTCAAATGTATACATTCATTATTTAAATTAAATCAATTGTAATTACAAATATCATAAAAATATAATATTGCAACAATTATGTTTTAATAAGTGTCACATTTTAAAATTAAGATTTAGTTAAATTTTAAAATTACACAATAACAATAAAAATTATGGAAACATATAAAAGTTACATGTTTATGGGCATTTTATTTTAATAATATTGCTTTTGGACACTAAATAGAAAAAAATATCATGATAGTGATAAAAATGATTGTCTTTACTCAAAAGCTACAAATTATAGGAAAATCAGCTTATTTTCTATATTTACATTTTAAAATAATCCAGCATTGTTTTCTGTACATATTTTTTATGAATAATTCTTCGTTCCGTTAATATTGTCGTATTCTTCAAAAGTTCAAGCATTTCAGCATCTCCCTTACATAAGGCAAACTTTTCAAGTTCAGATACTGTATCTGAAAAGGATCCATACGATTTCATGGAGAGTTCTTCGTAATCGGAAATTTCTTCATTTCTATTACATTCACCATCATCACTGCTGTCATTGTTCATATGCCTTTGAATTATATCATTCACATTATCAATAGGAACCTCTGTTAAAATATCATCGGCGATTGATATGAATTCTTTCGCACTCATATCGGAAAAATTTCCGTTGTTTAACAAAATTTGCAAATCACGTACATCTATATCCTCGGTTGATGAATATTTTTCGATGCAAACATTTGCAGGAAAATTGGGCTCAACAAAACATTTTTGAATTGTCTGTTTGCTTATTTCTTTTCAAGATTTCGATAACCACATCACTGCGTCAAGAACTGTTACATATTTTATTATATCACTAGCATTTGATGTTGTTTTCATATTAGCTAGTAAAGATTGCATTAGAAATTTTAGATAATTTACTTTGACACAGCGAATAATTCCTTGATCCATATGTTGAGTAACGCTGGTTGTATTTGGGGAAAACCAAGCCAATTTTATGATTGAAAGAGTGATGTGAGAGTAGCAATTGGCATTATCAAAAAACAGCAAAATATGCTTTCTTTCTTTTTCATTTTTGCATTAAGAGATTTTGACCATTCTTCCATTATTGCAGCAATCATCCATGCCTTTTTGTTCGATTTCCATATTTACAGGAAATTTTTTTTTACGTCCAGATTTTTAAAGCACCGAGGCTTTGCACCGTTGCCAATTACCAACGATTTTTCGATTTCGCCAGTCATAAAGGCACAAAAGAGCACTGTAAGACGTTCTTTTTATTGTTTACCACTGGTACACTTTGCTTGTTTAATAGATAAACATTTTGTTGGCAAGCCACGAAAAAAATCCCACTTTCATCGGCATTCGCAATATTTTGAGATCCATAGCGTTCAATGAGTTTTTCAATTTTTTTAATCCACGTATTTACAGTCTCATCCGAAACGTCCCCAGCTTCACCAAAGACTGCTTTGAAAGATATCCCATTTCTTTTTCTGAAACTTTCAAGCCATCCATTTGATGCATGAGAATCAGTTTTTCCTCATTTTTCTGCAATATCTTTAGCTTGGGCTTATAGGTCCAGATATCGGCAGATTTCGAGATCTTGCATCTACACACACACACACATAAACCACTCCCATACAATTTCATTAATTTCTTCGTTGGCTGTTCTCTGCATTTTTCCCTTGGTTGAGCCATTTCCATTCAATCATAGTTCAGTTATTTCGTTCTTCTTCTTAAATATTTTGTAAAATTGAGATTTTCCTGTTTTGAATTTTTCAATAATTTGTTTCGCGACCAAATTATCTTTCTCTTTCGCTTTAATTATTTCATTTTAGTATCAATATCCAAAACATACTTTTTATGCATTGCCATGACTAAAAAATATCATTCGACCCTGATCAGAACTTAAAACTAAGGGGTCTATTCTTGTACCCCCGGTTGGGGGGGGGGGGGTCACTTTTTCAGTTGGTAACGTGCTGAAAAAGTGACGTCTCCCAACCCAACCGGGAGTACCAGAATAGACCCGTAAATGACGAAACGCTGAACTACAACGATGAGTCGGTGCATTTAAAATGTGTGATATACATATCATTATATGCAAGAGAAACAAAAACGGTTTTGCTCCACGGAATGCTTTTTTTTTTCACCGAAGGTAAGAAAAAAGAAATGGCGCTAATTTTTGTCCGTTAGAACAGGTTTTCTAACGATGAAGTATTGTGAATTGTTCTTAGAAATTCCGTCCGTTTCTGCGTTAGACAGGGTCCGTTTTAAGAAGGGGATGAACTATGGAATTTCCTATATTTTTTGAAGGGACCAAATCAGAGTCGGCCCGAAGAAAAGCGGGGCACAGTGCAAAGTTGACTTGCGGGGCCTTGAAAAAATTTCGCCCAACAAAATAATTTATTGCTTTTTGTTATTTATTACATTTCACAATTTGGTTAAGTAAAGATTAAAAAAATACATGAAAATAATAAATAATTAAATTATTTTTATAAAGTTAATATTTTAATCACACAAAAAAATCGTTAATAAATCAAACAACAAAAATAATTGCATCATATATAAAATTTGGTTTTCAACTTACTAAAATAAGTTTACAATATGTGATTTTTGTTTCATTTTGTTGTAAGTTTTATAGCAAATACGTTGATAACATCATTATGATTTAGATTTTTGGTTAATGAAAATTCGATAGATAAAATGACTAAGCAAATTAATTGTTCGCCTCTAATGCTAGATCTCAAGTAATTTTTTATTATTTTTAATCTTGAGGAATATTTTTCTGCAGACGCGAGCATTATTGGTAAGTAGGGGTGGCGCCAGAGGGTGGACCATGGGGGCCAGGAGGGTTGTGTGGATGGTGTGCCCCCCATCGGAGAAAAATTTGTATCCCGTCGGGGAAAATATTTGTAAGGGGTATTCAACTGTAGTTGATAAATAATAATCTGGCGAAAATTTGAGACCAATTTTATTACACTCGTCCCCCCGTCGGGCAAACTCTAGCGCCATTCCTGTTGGTAAGGTCAATATAATTTTAGAACAGAAGTAATATTTAGATAAATTTAAATAACTATTGTATTTGCAATATTGTGACCTGGAAGGTAAAACTTGCCGCCAAATTTTGATTTCGTTAAATAAATGAATACAATTCATTTTCGTTTTGCGCAATCTGACAGTGGTGTGGGACCTTGTGCGCTCGCACCTTTCGAAACCCCCTAGGGCTGGCTCTGAATTCAAACATTTCTTTTTAAATACGAGATAAAATCCCTCCCTTTATTTTTGGCAAACTTATGTTGTAGAAATGTGTTCTGTCTTCCTGATTTTATGAGGATATATTAAAAATTGTTCAGTTTCAAAACTTTCAGTGCTAAAATTAAAATTAAAAATTGCGAAAATAGTTTCATTTAGAATTTGAAAACATGAAAGTTGAAGAAATTTAAAATAACTTTTAACTTTGCAGTCAATTGAAAGAGAAAATACCCCCCCCCCTGTCAATTTTTCTGTCGATTTACAATGTCAGCACATGCATTCAGTATTGGAATAAAATATTATACTGTATGAATGGGATTTTCTTGTATTTTGGATTATCAAGTGAATTCTTAAAAGTTGAACTCATTATTTCTTCAGCAAAAAAAGTTGAACTTATTATTTCTTCATATTAACAAACAATTATTTCTTCATATACAAAAAGAATAAAAAAAGATAATCGACTGATCACAAACTTATTTACAATTATGCACAACCTGCTGACAGTTTCGGTTTTAGGATATTTAAATTGAATCAATCTTCAAAACACTTCTTATATTTTAAAACTTATCCAAATAACTTTGATATGTAGTTCCCAAAACAATAAAAGGATCCAAATAAGTAACATTTTATAACCAAAAATGCCCAATGTAAAATAGTAGAAAACACAAATTTTAGTTTGTTAGTAAAAAAATGTTTTATCTGAAATGTATACAATAATAACAAATAGCAAAAATGTTGAAATACAAAAACAAAGGGGAACTACATTGTCTTATAAATTGATAACCTGTTATAATATTAAAATTTTCTTTTTGGAAATATAAAAGGAAAGTTTGTTTAATAAATAACTATAAAAAAGAGACAAAAATTAGCATACTTGAAATTTGTCTCCAAGAACAAATGCAGAATATTTTATTTTGCTGTACGGCTGATACTCCGAATGCGAACGAACTGTTCAGTGGAAAATTAAGCTTCTGAGAAAACTCCTTGGGTTACCTGTCGTGTTTCACACAATCCAATATTCAGATTCACTACTATTGATTAAACTGAGGAATAGATGTACCAGACTACCTTTTAACAAGTACCTACGATGAATTCATAGATGCTGGAAAACCACACTTTTGACAAGAAAAGCGAAAAACCCCCGTGAGATATATGCTTCATCATCGCTTAGCAGTCCTGCTGATTACAAGGAGAACACATGTGTTCAATTTAGAACTAGATAAGCAGAAAAGGCATTCCTCTAGAGGTGTTTCTTTAAGCTATCCTGGGAAAAAACTATCTGCTGGCCATTAGGGGAACAGATGTGGATCCGCACACAAGAATTACCCCCTGTATACCCTGAAAAAAAAGTCTCTGGAACAAGGAATGTATTGAATATTATCACCTGCAATTTATCTTCAAATGACGGACATCCACTTTGGGGTGCCCCCGCACCGAAAAGAGAGTGACCATATGATGCCTGGAGCAATCGAACCTGGTTAGGACTGAACAATGTTAGCACTTTTTAACTTTTTCCATGCCCAGGAATCGGAAATACGTGGACCTCTAGGTAGCAAAGGGAATTGTTGGATTCTTATCCACTAGATCCACCAATTACTTTTTTAACAGATCTTTGAAGGAAATTTTCAAAACCAGAAAAAAATTTGCAACATATTTCTTTTTAGAAAAATTAATAATATTTTATGCCTTTTTTACATAAAAGTTGGTTGAAAGAATATTTAAAAAAGGATTAAAAAGTTTTAATGAATTTTGAAAAATCCGGCGCGGGTCCTTGTGCGGTCGTACCGTTCGCACCCCCCTCGGGCCGGCCCTGCACCAAATATTTTTTCCCGCTTAAGCCAGGATTCCGTTCCTTACCCAGATAGCATGTACACTTGCAGCAAGTTTGATTTTTCTTGATATTAGCTTGTCATGGCAAATTTGACGCGTCGATGTTGTAGCGAAACTGCTGCAAATTAACCAGGCAGAATCGCCACCCTCGCTTGCAAAACAAGATTGCCACAAGTTTGCCGCAGCGAAAATAGACAACTAGCGCCACCCCTCCTTGCAATGCAAGTTTGCTATGAATTTGTCATTACAAGTTCACAGCACGATTGCAAAACAAGTTTGCTGCAAAGATGATAGCACTAAAACAGAGAAAGATCTTTCTCTGTTTAAAAAAATATCCGACTTTTAATAGCATCTCCTAGACCGTCCTTCTTTTTATTAATTCAATAAATCAATGATAATTGGTGAAAAAACTAGCTTTTTTATAAAAAAAAAAATTTTTTTGAAACATTTTCTATCTTTTTGCTAGAACTCGCACTTTAAAGAAAACTTTATCGCCTTTTTCTTAATGATGAAATTTTATAACGTTTATAAACAAAATTAAACCTAAAAAACAGTCAATGTTTGTTAAAAAAATAATAACTTATACATTTTGTCCCATTTTAAAGTAATTACTTTTGAATTCTAATTTCATAATTTCTTCTACTAGCAAAACGTAATTATTAGCAAAAATCGCTCTCTCTTTGACTTCAAATCATTTTCTCAATTCAAAATTTAAAAAATTAATGAAATCAAGAAAACAGTTTTAAATAAATCGTATATGAATCGAATCGAACAATGTATTAGCGAAATCTATCTTCTACTCTCAGAGTTTATCTGTCCGAGTGGTTAGAGCGTCAGGTTTGGAAGCGGTAGGTCGCGAGTTCTAATCCGAGGTTGCGTTCTTACTCTGATTTTGCTATAGTTTGCAATGAGTTTGACGTGGCAAATTTGACGCGTGGTGACTTCGAAGCTGACGTTAACTTGCTGCAAACTTGTTTCAAGCTTGCACTCTTGTCATGTCAAATTTGTTGCAAGTTTGCAGATTTGCAGAGCAAGCCCAGATAGCACGTAAGTTTGCAGCAAGTTTGATTTTGACTTGTCATGACAAAATTGAACGCGTCAAACTTGAATCGAACTTGTAGCAAGTTCGATGTGACAAATAGCGCCACCTCCTTTGCAAATCAAACTTGCTGTAATTTTGAAAAACAAGCTTCCTGCAAAGATAGCACAATAAAGAGATAATTATCTTTATCTCTGTTTTAAAAAAACATCCGATTTTTAATAGCATCTACTAGACCGTAATTCTTTTTTATTAATTCAATAAATCAATGATAATTTGTGAAAAAATAACTTTTTTATAAAAAAAATTTTTGAAACATTTTCCATCTTTTTACCAAATATATCACTCTCACTTTAAAGAAAACTATATCGCCTTTTTCTTAATGTTGAAATTTTAACGTTTATAAACAAAATTAAATCTAAAAAATAGTCTGGGTTTGTTGAACAATAATAACTAGACATTTTGTCCCATTTTAAAGTAATTACTTTTGAACTCTAATTTCATAATTTATTCTACTAGCAAAACGTAGTTATTAGCGAAAATCGCTCTCTCTTTGACTTCAAATCATATTCTCAACTAAAAAAATTAATGAAATCCAGAAAATATTTAAAAATAAATCGTATACGAATCGAATCGAACGATGTATTAGCGAAATCTATCTTTGTCTCTCAGGGTTCAACTGGCTCAATCGTTAGCGTCTCCGCTTTGGAACCGGGAGGTTGCGAGTTCTATCCCGGGTTGTGTTTCGTACTCTGTTTTTGCTATAATTTGCAATAAGTTCGCACGGCAAGCTTGCTGCAAACTAAAATTGATATCTGGGAGATTGCTGCAACTTAGCTGCAAACTAAAATTGCTATCTGGGAGATTGCTGCAAACTTGTGGCAACTTTGAAATGAACTTCTTGCAAAGTAACAAAGCATAATCCACCAACCCACTTGCAAAGCAAGTTTGCAGTGAAGATGTCATGACGAACTTCACACCACGATTGCAAAACAAGTTTGCTTCAAAGATGATAGGACACTTAGAGATAATCTTTGTCTCTGTTTTAAAAAGGCATCCGATTTTTAATAGCATGTCCTAGACCGTCCTTCTTTTTATTAATTCAATAAATCAATGATAATTTGTGAAAAAACTAACTTTTTCATAACAAAATTTTGAAACATTTTCTATCTTTTTACTAAATATAGAACTCGCACGTTAAAGACAACTATATCGCCTTTTTCTTAATGTTGAAATTTTAACGTTTATAAACAAAATTAAACCTGAAAAACAGTCAATGTTTGTTGAAAAATAATAACTTATTTGCCCCATTTTAAAAGTAATTACTTTTGAACTCTAATTTCATAATTTATTCTACTAGCAAAACGTAGTTATTAGCGAAAATCGCTCTCTCTTTGACTTCAAATCATATTCTCAACTCAAAATTTAGAAAATTAATGAAATCAAGAAAACAGTTTAAAATAAATCATATATGTATTAGCGCAATCTATCTTCTCCTCTCTGAGTCTAGCTGGCCGAGAGGTTAGAGCAACAGGTTTATGAAGCGGTAGGTTGCGAGTTCTACGGGCCCATTCCGCACGTTTTCAAAACGGGAAAACTGACGTCTCCCAACCCAACCGGGGGTACCAGAATAGACCCCCTAATCCGAGGTTGTGTTTATACTCTTTTTTTGCTATAGTTTGCAATGAGTTTGACGCGGCAAGCTTGTCGCAAATTTGACGCATGGTGACTATCTCGTTTGCGTTCACATGTTTCAAACTTGTTTCAAGCTTGCACTCTTGCCGTGTCAACTTTGCCGCAAGCTTGCAGAGAATCATTGCTGCAAACTAAAATTGCTATCTGGATGCAGTGTCCGTTTTAAACAGGTTTTACTGTATCGCACTCACAAACACACGAACATGCAACCCTAAAAATGTTTTTTTTCGATCTCAGAATGATTTTGAACGGGGAGTTTTATCAAAATCTAGAGATCAAGTTTTTTGATAATTACAATAGTTTCTCTTTGTAATTGTAATTAGCAAGAATCGAGAACGAGAATTTAAGAAAGCGGACGAGATAGACACGACAAAAACAGAATTATGGCCTAAAAAAGATATTTTTCTGGAACCTATACAGAAAAGAAAAGTCACATAATATTGTCAACAATAATATTCATCTAATGGACTAACTTGCGGGTCTATCCTGGTCCCCCCAGTTGGGTTGGGAGACGTCACTTTTTCCACACGTTAACAACGGGAAAAGTGACGTTCCCCAACCCAACCGGGAGTACCACAATAGACCCCTTAGAGATACTTGGATTGGCTTTCAATACATAAAATTAATGAGCCATCTAAATTTCAATATAAAGCTCCTAGGCCATTGTTCTGCAGCTATGCAACAAGCCTTACGTTTCTATTCTGGTACCCCGGTTGGGTTGGGAAACGTCACTTTTTCCGCACGTTAACAACGGGAAAAGTGACGTCTTCCAACCCAACCGGTGGTAACATAATACACCCGTTAGAATTTTATGTTCCATATTATCTAAACTGAAGTGAAATGATGCATAATAACAATCGAAGCGCATGTTTCGACGTTAGGTAAACAACGTGTGAAATTTTATTTTCTGAAACACGATGGGTCCAATTAAAAAGCGTTTTCGTAATAAATTCGATAAAAAGTTTATCGGTAAAAATCAAAAAGTCAAAATTTATAAGGAGAATAAGAGTAAAATCGAACAGTTTAAAAATGAAGTCGCTTCTTTAACCCACCAATATGAACAAGTTTGTATTCTTTTATTTTATTTTACTGATATATTTCATATTCTGACAAAAAGTAATCTTGATGTGCCTTTGTATTTTGTTCCAAACATAATAACTTACTTTGTCAAAGATGGAAATATTTGTTAATACCTCGGCTCAAAACGAGAGCCTATGGATTTACGATTTTTTATAGTGTTATCTACAAAAATAACTTTTTTCAATGAATTATGTGTTTGATGTATAAAGTCCACATTTAACTTAATTGTTTTTAGATTATCATTGATTCTCTTATGTCTAATAAGTATTAAATAATGTCCCCGAAATCCTGGGCAATAGTTCTGAAAATTTGGAAAATTAGTTATAAGTAACCATATGAATAAAAATATTTTTAAAGTAATTTACTAGTATAGTTTGTTTTATTTGTCACTTCATGATTTGCTTTTAGATGTATAGTTTGTGGCAGTAAAGTTAGCCATCAGAAATATAAATTTATTCTCAGTAGTATGAAACAAATATAAAATGTGTTTCATGTTGTAATTGAGGATAATAAAAAATGTGAACATTCATAATACAACACAGAATATCCAATTACTTAGAATAGTCTTTGGACTTTGGCGACTGCTTGCAATATTCTTTGGTTTAAGATAACAAATTTTCTGGTTAAGCCATGAAATATAAGCCATTAGTATTTGTATCTAATTACGGAATGCACCAAAATAAATGAAAAATCTAAAAATAGATTGTGATTTTCCTTTGGCAGTTTTATGAAACTAATGGTAAATGTTAGATAATATTCATAACAGAATGGAGCAAGTTGATTTTCCTTTGGCAGTTTTATGAAACTAATGGTAAATGTTAGATAATATTCATAACAGAATGGAGCAAGTTCCCTAGCAGCTCCTTTATGTAGTTTATATTATACTGCTAATTAAATACAGAGAATTCTTTTGATTATAAGAACTTGTTCAGAATATATATGATCATGTCTCTAAAGTTTCAGTTGAATGTTGTAAGTAAGACATTTTATTTATTTCTGTCTAGTTTGATTCACTTTCTACAGAAAAGTTTGAAGACTTTCCACTATGTGAAAAGACCAAAAAAGGTAATGCTATTCATATAATGCTTGTTAGAGTTTATAAGCTAGTTTTATAATTAACTCATTAATGCAAAAGTTGCATTTTTTCTATGATATCCTGTATACTAATACTACATTCAGGGGTGATTGTGTTCCAATATTATACCAAAAATCCAGTATTTTCTTCATCCTTAATACCAGAATTGCGGTATTTTCTGATGAATCTATTTTTTAAAACTTAAGAGTGCCAAAGACTCAAACTACTATGGATTCTCCATAGTTTCTATGCAATTTCGGCTTCTACTATGGACTACACAAATTATAATCCATACTACGGACATTTTACTTTGGATTATGCTGACTCAATCCAAATGATTTTTTTAGAAAATGCCATACCATAGCTAAGAATAACTACCTCACTTAAGAATGGTTCCATAAGAATTTATATATATTTTCATTAATGCTATTAAATGTTTGATATTGTTTTGCTATCAATTTTTATGGTTTCTTTTCATGTGTGTTATAGAATGTTATTGAAAACTCAAGAACTGAAAGAAAATAAATTTAAATTAATTTCTTATGTGAAAAAAGCATATTAAAAATTGCATGCAAAAGTAGAGTCTGTGACGTAATGAATGAATACATATCCGTTCCCTACACATAATTTTCCTGCTAAAATTTCAGGTATTTTTTCATGAAGCCACAATCACCCCTGTACATTTCCTGAAATCAACTGGAAAAATATTTAAAAAACTCCTTCCTGAAAAATTTGTGTTTTAATGTCCTCCTAAGCCTAGCATCCCTATTTATACAAAGTCTTATTAATGCTAAAAAATAAAACCTATCAAAATCTAAAGTTATGTGAAATTCCAAAAGAAGACATTCTTACTATTGTATTTACTGATATATTTGTTAAATGCAAGTAAATTAATTGGTAAATAATTTAGCAAACTTTCTCTTTTCTTCTTCACATTGCAAAAAAACTACTTTCTGAGTCTGACTTAAAAATAAAAAGGCTACATAATCAATCAAATGCTTGATTTGTGCTTCTATCAATTGAATATAATAGAAATTGATACTTAGAAATACTTTTTTTTTTTTTTTTT
>BGPR01003490.1:40258-78301 GCA_013235015.1 Araneus ventricosus
CATGGTATCTTTTGACCTAATCACTTCCTTCACAGAAGGTTACCTCTATTTTTTAAAACTGAAGCTTTAATACGAAGAAAATTAATCTTTTATTTGAGAATCTAACATGCTGGCATGGTGATACCATGTATCATGAGATTTGTGCGCGTAAGAGGTGTATAAAGTGCAGTTGTGCCGGGTATGATTTATCACAGGCAGAGTGATGTGCGTGGTATAGGTACAGCTACTATCAGTACCGTACTTCATGGTATCTTTGACACTACACTCACTTCCTTCAGAAGGGTTAACTTCCATCGGCATAAGGTCCCAGCTACTATCAGCACCGTACTTCACGCTATCTTTGACACTACACACACTTCCTTCAGAAGGGTTAACTTCATAGTGACACAGTGCAAGCAACACGGAATAAAAATGCAAATTTAGAACGATAACATGTTCAACAGAACAACAGTTAAGTTAAATTATAAATTAAACTACTACATCATATGGCCACGAGCGCGGTGAGATGATAACAAAAAATTAGAGAATGATCAGGTGTAACATGGCCTTTAAATACTGCAGCAGCTTCCTCGCCATTGGTCACGAGATGACATCACTGAAAAGGGCGTGTTAGATGCGAATGCAAATACAGCTCACAACACAGCTGGCGATGATGCCACAGATTGTCTAATAAACAAGATTGGGAGCATGAGTGACGGGCTTTGACGTTTTCTCTTAAAAATAGTCATTCACGCAGTTAAATAATTATTTTAAACAACACTAATGCGATCTAATTATTTTACTCATTTGCAATTTCACATGTTAAGTATGGACATATGTCTAATATTTATTCGTCTATTATACGAAGAGATAAATAGAAACGTCAATCCGTGGTTCTTAAAGTAGTTTTAAGATTTTTATCTGCAATGCAGTATTTTTCTTAATATTTCGAGTAATATTCCTATAAAAAAATCGGCACTAGTTCTATAATAATTTCTAAAACAAAAAATTGAAATCCCCTCTTCAAAAAAGCTTCATTCAGTGTTAGAGAGTTGTTATACTAATTATATAGAGACTAATTAAACTAAAACATTTTTAAAAGTTTCAATCTTATTCATAGCATAATTATTATCCTGATAAAAGATGCTAATTAAAATTAAATTTTTATTTAGTACTATGATTTTACAATGTTTGCATGCTGGAAGTATTTCTTGGAAATATTGACAGACAGTTAAACAGAGTATAAATGATTCTTATTATAATTCCTCATTATAAAGGATGACTTTATAAATTATTTTCAATGAAAAACAGGCATATTTTTAAATATTTTGAATTAAAAGAAATTGTAAGGAAAATTTAGTCTTAAAGGTAAGCAGTGAAAAGGAAAATTCATCTTCCATTTTCAGATTCAGATATGGTTTCAACAAACTCTTTATGCTTTCAAGACAAAAAGTATATGATGTAGAAATTTGCATATTTTCATTTAAATTATTTAATAAATTAAAAACAATTTTCAATATATATGTAACACATTGAAGATTAGAACGGAATTTCTTTTTTTTTTTTAAAAAAAAGGGATAACGACCTCAAAAATAGGTTATCTTAAAAGAAAATCCGCTTAACTTTTTCATAAATACATACGATACCAGAAGTGCAAGTTTTGGTTAATTATGTTAAATACCCTTTTAAGGAAAAGAAGTTATAAACCTTTTTTCTCTGAAACTATGCGATGCGTGTAAAGAAACTCGTATGCTATTTCTTCCTTTCTGGCTTTTTTGTGTCATAAGGAGGCATAACGCAAGTGGTTTGTTTGTGGTCCTTAACTGAAACGAATATAATTTTCCGCCATGCCACCAGACGGCGCTGCATCCATCCTTCCGCTCTGGTTACCAAAAGCTTGGAGACTGCCTACTAAGACACGCTGTATGTGAGATGAGAACTGGTCATTCGAATCTGTGAAATAATCTTATATATTAAAATTCGAACGTCAACAGACGTATGTATGTATGTATGTCCTTCTATCTTCTCGCGAACCACTGAATCCTGAAGCTAGCCGTAAGTACCAAAAGATGGAAAATAATCCAAGGAATCCATTTCGAAATTGTAATTAGTTAAAAAGATATTAATTAAAAACATCAAAATGAATGAATTGACGTGCTGCCATCTATTGGCAGCATGGGGAATTCATTTACGGCGGATTCTTTTTTCCCTATTATTAGTTTTCGCATCCGGTGTTGCATTTATTTATTTATTTAACGAAAGTTGGTATTTCTTTTTGAGCGAGCTTCTTCTCGACATTTAAGTTTGTTGGGGAAAAATATTTATTCATTTTTATTCGTTTTTTTCATTATTATTCAAATACGGGCAAGACGAAAATATATGTTTCTGGTGTTTAATTTATCAGTTTGGTGTACTATTAAATCGTTAATCGTTTCTGTTTTTTATTTCGTTTTATTTTTTCTTTTGCAAAACAAATATAATTCTAATCTGTTTTAATTTATAAGCATAAGAATTCTCGCATTTGCATTCAAACCAAACTGCTTTAAGGTAGTAAAAAGACTAGAACTGAAAGTTTTAATCCAACAAGAGAGGATTCAAAGCAAATTTACGTTTGTTGGGGAAGCTTAGTGACAATATTTGTAGGGGAAAAAACAGAGGCGGGCATATGAAAAAAATGTGGATTCCGAGAAACGCTGGGTTATAAGGTAATTAAAAGGTTGGATTTAAAAATTTTAATTAAACAATATAGGATTCAAAGGATTTTTTACGTTTTGGGGGGAACGTAACGTTTACGTTAGGGACAATATGTGTAAAAAAAATAAACCGGAGGCGGGCATATGAAAATTGTTTTAAAGAGTTGTTACATAATGTAAATCGATTCAATTAATGTTAAATAAACTTATTTAATTGAGTTCTTGGAGCCCTTTTATTTCATCTTGAAAGACATGTAGTATTTTGTAAGGCAAACCAGGGTACTCAATCCCAAGAAGCAAGTACGCATTACAAAACTAGTTTTAATAACCACTTCCTTAAAAAGAGTAATAAGACTTCCTGCTTTTCAATGGAATTCAAAGGCGTCATACCATCACAATTTTGTTCTCCACCGTTGCAAATTCATCCATTCTGATACTGAAAAATTTTCCGTCAGAAAGCATCTATAGATGGATGGACGTCAAATCGAAAGACGCCATAAGATCAGGGACATTTTAAGCCTCGTAGGGGCCCTTAGGCAATGAAAGTTTCGGGGGCCCAACTTTCCAAACAAGTTGTTTTTATTGATTTGAATTTAATTTCTATATATGCAAGTTTTTAAGAAACACATATAATGACAAATTGAAATAACAAAACATTTTAATTGTGGATCATCATCAAGAGATTTGTTTTTATTATAAAAAATTCAGATAGCGTATAGAAAATTTAAATTCAAAACTAATGTTAAACATAAATTTTAAAAATTTACAAAATATTTTTGACAGAATCTTAATGTTCTAATACAAAGATTTTCAGAGCTGTTGACTTGTGAATTAATAAGCCAACAGCGAAAAAAATGGACCACATTGATCTGTACACAAATTTAAAAACATGAATAAAATTCTAAGAATAATGTTTTGAAATTTAAGCAATACTTGGTTTTAGTTTGAATATTTTTGAGTACAGGGACCTTGTAAATCAGATGTAAGCAAAAAATTAGATTACCCTGAAAATACCACCCTCGGGGCTCCCAAAAATTGTGGGGCCATAGGCAGTTGCCTACTTTGCCTATTTAGTAATCCGGCCTTGCATAAGATGTAAGTTTGTACAGATACCATTTAACATGGTTTATGCTTCATTGCTGTCCACCATCTCTCACATGCAAAGTGATATCGTGTGTGAAAGGAAGCACGAAGGGAATTTATGGGACTTCTTAAAATGTTCTGCTTTTGAATCGTGCTTCGACCGGGTATTTTTGTGCAAAAGGTATCATTCTTACAGTGTTCATTGTTTTCATTATGCTAAAAAGTTCAGGACATATAAAACATGTAGAGAAAAAAATAAGCTAAAAGGCAATAACACGAACAAGAATCCCTAACGCAGTGCAGAAAAAAACAAGCGAAACGTCATAAAACGATTTCCGAAGGTCGTTCAACGCGGAAGTGGAATTAGAAGCCGGCGTGATTACCAATAGGGCTGGGTGTAAGATAAAGAAAAAAAATTTGCAATTTGAAAGCCTTTCTTTTACCGATTGACACAGATCTACAATTAAGGTAAGACGGCCACATACCAAATTTCAGTTATCAAAGTAATTTTTTAAAGAAGTTATTGCGTTCAAAAGTAAGCGATTATACAGATAGGCTGACTGTCAACCCTTTGACAGATTTGGTCCAAAATTTGTCACAAGTCTACATTCCTGATGATAAAAATTCGTATCAAATTTCGTCCACTTAGCCATTTAAGTTTGTGAGTTATCGCGTTCACATTTACACGGACATAAAGACAGACAGATTCCCCGTGAATTTATTTTGTCCAAAATTTGATAGAATCTTACGAATTCTATGTAAAGACCACATACCAAATTTCATCCCTGTAGCTTTAATAGTTGTCGAGTTATAGTGTTCACAGGTGCAACAGACATAATTCTAAAATTGTGTTTTTCGGACTCAGGGAGGTCTAAAACGTGGAGATTCGTCAAAATCTAGATTTCGAATTTTTTGATGATTACAATACTTTCTCTTTGTAAACTTCGTATACGAGAAAGTAAAAAGAGTAACTCCTTGAATTTTTCAAAATTTTGTAATTTATTCGTATTCATTGATAGATAAGGGCTTCAGAAGTTAGTATAATATCCAAAAAATTTTATTATCATGCAGTGTATTAAGCATTAAGTCATTTAGTATCTATGAATTTTTGAACTCGCTACTCTCTGAGAAAAATATGTTCCTCGCGCTCTCTATTCTCAGCGCCTTTTGGTTTACAATGTCTGGGGGAAATATTAATGCTATTATATTTTTGTATTTTATTTTATTGTACAAATTTCTGTGTGAGCAGGATGGCACCACAACGAATTTTCCGTTCGTTTGTCCGCCAAATAAATGAAGTGGATAATATATCTCCCGGACGAACACAAATTATTTGAACGAAGATTTCGAAGAGATTGCTCGATGCTGTGACTCCGAGGTTCAGGATAAGGACAGTGCAGATATTGCCTGCAATGAAAATAACGCACATTCGCCGTGCCATTTGCAAAGCCTGCGTCTCTGGTTTCGTATAAAGTCTAACCGTGATCCTATTGAAAATACGGTTAATATCATATGAATTTCAAATTTTTATTTTTGAGTAATTTGTTTGTATATATTTGCATTATACAACCATAGACTATAAACTAAAATGATTAAATCAGAATATTAATATTTATTTAAGTCGTGTATATTATGCATTTTTTGTTTGCTATAAATGTAAATCTTAAGAAATGGGCATTTAAAAAATAATTATTATATAAGGGGTAAATTCACTGATTTATTCAACTGCTAAATAAAGCATGTATAAATTCCATCGTTTTTATAAAATCCTTTTTATTTGTTTTCTACGTGTTATACTGCTATCTTGGGACGAAATTGCACACGACACCAACTGAATACAGAAATTTCACGATGCTAAATATTACCAATAAAATAGTTGCTTTTGTGAAAGAAAGAAACAAGGCTATTGTGAAGTTCAATTTTATTTCTGTAAAGATAACTGATTAACACAGAATGACAGAAAGCTTAGCTCAGTGAGCAGGGACTAGAGGCATACGAAATATACCACGACCGTTAAATGAAATATTTCTGCTGATGACGAATGAATCCACACAAATTGAAAAATGAGGATTCAGATTTTTAAAAGTAAATGTGGTTTAATAACAACATTTAAATATCTAATTATTTGAGAAGAAAATGCATCTTATGCATGGAAAATATAAAAATATAAAATTATTGCACAGAAACAAACATATTCAATACTTTGACGATCCATAAATGTTCTAATAAATCATACGATTACGAGAAAGAACACAAATATTGACGATTTTGTGCGACGATAAGATTTAATTGCTATCGGCTTAAAATCAGATGGTAAAAAATATTTGTTTAGAAAGAATAATTTTAACAACTAGGGAAAAATTCGAAAAGACCGAAACAACAATCAGCCGATAAATTATCACTAAAGAATTAATCTTAATCGAAAAACCGCTGTCAGATAGAATTTCCATGAATTCGCTCCAAAAAGCAGAAAAATTCCAAAAATTGCTTTCGGTCGGTTTCCCGTCTAGTTGAAAATGCAGAAATTAGAAACCGCAACAAAAATACATCTGTAAAACACACGGATGCAGTGCTGATATTTACATTAATATAATGACTATAACAATAGCTTTGATAAAATACGGTTCTTTTTAGCTATACAGACACACTTTTAATTTATATAATAAGCGAAAACTCTGGGACGAGCATTGGTGTTCTAAAATTTACAACCATCAAAAACAGATTTGTACAACAAAGACTAAAGCTTCGGTTGAATTGATTCGAACAACGTTTTGAATTTGCAGAGAAATTTGTGCCTTCAAACTCTTCAACCGTTAAGTGTAAAGAATATATATCTAATATTGCGTAGGTAACTATTTGCTTCCTGTTTGTTATGTTGTTGATACATTCAACAATTTATAATTTAAGAGATACTCTACTCACAAAAATTAGGATATATTTCGAAATGAATTTGAAGGGTTAAAAATAAGAGGCATTTCATTTCTTTATTGAAGATGAGCACCAGAAAAGCAAACAAAGTTCAATTATATTCCGGCAAGACGTCTGGAAAATCGTTCAATGCCTATCACAACACTTCTTTAGCTGGAAGTTGTCCCGGAGAAAGAGTGGTTGTTGATTCCACAAGAACTTCTGGACAATCTGATCCTGTCCATGCCCCATTGCTGTAAATGTCACAAGAACAGCTGGACAATCTAATCGTGTTCATGCCCAATTGCTGCCAGTGTTACTATAACTGTTTTGTAGTCTAATCCTGTCTATGTCCCATTGCTCTCAGTGTCACAAAAATTGTTAGGCACTATGATCTTGTATCTGCGCACCGCTGTCAGTGTTTTTTCATACTCTTGGGTTACCATATACCGTCCTGATCAGCCAATGGGAGATACTGTCATCCAGAATGGCATGCTTTTGTTCAGCACCAATATGGCAGTTGCTGCTCAATCCCGATAATTGAGTTTGGATCTCATTTGTATAAATAAAAAACTTTCTTTGACTTGCCGCTTGCTTAGCCGAGGTTCTTCTTTAATAAAAAAACAAATGCTTCTATTTTTATTTCTTCAAATTCATTTAAAAATATATTATAATTCTTCTGAGCAGTGTAATTTCGAATAATGATGCAAATACAAAGTGTATCATTTTGGAAATTCTACTAAGATAGTAGTAAAACTCTTAATTACATTTTGATACAAATTTCAAAAATGCAATTAATTGTCTGTGACTATCTGGGTATAATATTTCCTTAGAATATTGATATATTTTTGCTTATATTTTAAAAATCTTTTGAAATTATTTTTTACAGCAAAAAGGCCTAATTTTATAAATGCACAATTTCCTCTCCCATTCGCAATGCATATCATACCATCTTCTTGCTGGCTACAAAGCTAGTATATATTCAGGACATGCATATCACACTACATAAAGATAAACACAGTGAATGTTTATTTTAAAACTTAAGTAAACATTCTTCTGACACTATAAAACTGAAACATTCACTTGAGTTTAGAGAACAGTTGCGCAAATGCAGTTTGTATAAGCTTTGTATTTTGTACATTTTACACAAGTGTGTTAAATTTCACAAATATCTAATTCTAATAACAAAAACTATAACAATGCCAGATGATAAAGTGTCAAAACATCTTTCTAAATACTCGAAAATTTAACTCGGTAATTCACAACAAATATCACCAGTTTGTTTAAAAGACAATTTTCATCGAAGTCAGAACTACAATAATATCTTTAAAAGAACAAGTGAATTTTTATGTACACGATTCACAACAGTCTTAAAACAAGATGAAAACTCTTAACTGATAGTTAATAAAATAAGATATACGTATTAAAAATATGATTCTCGAACACATTATAACTGATGAATGAATAGTAGATCCTGCTTCACGTGCAAAAGTATCAGAGTGCTTTTTACTGCAAATAAAATTGTCGCAATAATAAAATTAAACTGTAATACTAAAGTTAAATAATTTAAAGCATTAATAAAAATCAATAAATAAGTTTTAAATGAAAATAGAAAAAAGACTTGTTATGTTATGCGTAATTTTTAGCCTATTTTTCGAAGACTTGAGCGAAGTTAAATACATTTTCAAATACATACATTTAAAATATTTATTCTTTTGGTCCATGTTGAGAGTTTTTTGAAATAATTTTACGATAAGCATGATTTTCAAAAAATCTCATATCGGCTGGGTGTTCGAATGGATAATTCTATAAAAATTTGATTCCGTAACATTTCTAAAATGACATTCAACATCTCATTTTGAGCAAAGCAGGTGTAATAATATCATTACTATCATAACAATTGCAAACTACAACAGTTGTTGTGAAAGAATCTCACCAATAATTGAGTTTAGCGGAGTTCTAAAATTTGATACCATGTGACGACAATTTCTGAACTTTTCTTACATTCAGAAACAGAAGCAGTTAAAGTGTATTCAGATCATGTGAAAAAGTGCAGTTGTTTCGTTTTAATCTTCGAAGAAATAAATTTATTTGAAATTACATTCTCAAAAGTAATATCATTCGAAAACTTATATTTTCCAGTGTTAAAAAAGGAAGAATGAAAAAAGTGCAATGAATTTAAATGTTAGAAAATATTTTGAACAACTTCTTTCTGATTTTTGCATAAATTCACTGATAGATTAAATAAAAGTGGAATCTTAAGCATTCAAAATATTTTTCATTTCAGTTAAATAAGCAAAAACTTTAAATATACATAAAAAATAAAATTATAGATGGGAAGATGTGATATAATAACAACAGTAGTAAATAAATTTTAAAAAACAATTCATTAAAAAGTAACAATAAGAGCTTTTTAAAGCTTGCAGTGATTGACTAAACATGTTAAATGACATACCGAAGTTCCACTCTAATAAAATGAGAAATTTAAAATCAGAACAGGACATTCAGATGTGACTGGAAATAAAAAATGAAACAGAGATTTCTAACTATGGTAGAAAGCAAATAAAGTAAGTACATGCTTAGGATATCTGAACACAGTTGGCCATGAGTGTTGCCATATTTACTTATTCTGACTTTTTGTTGCGATGCATTAAATGTCCCAAGAAATCTTCTTCTTGCCTACGCATTTAGTGGAATTTGTGTACAAGTCACACACGATTTTGTAATGAAAAGGATAGATCCATAGGTCTGAAGGTAAATCTGGGTACCCAGAGTGTTTGGGAAGTATTTCCAACCACCACATAGTGAGTTCGCGGGTTCTTGGAACACAGTGAACGTTACATATAAACGACAACAGATTGAGACACTGAGTCATTTATCCTCTATGTATCTTTTAAGTTTTAGCAATAGAGGACAAAGTACATGTCTTTCACGTACTTGAAGTTAGAATTTCTTTAACACATTCTCTCTTTGGTAACATCAAATTATGGTAAACGAGCACAAACATTTTCACTTCAGTTTGGCACACAGCAAAACCAATTATTTTCAATGTACTTGCGAACACTTCGTATCCAGCAAAGGGTAACAGGAAACGGATTAGTTGTCTATATTCTTTTTGCAAGAGTTTAACTACCGCACTGCACTGAATGTTTCAGTCCACTAACAAATTAAATGATATCTGCCCGCTCGGTACTGCCTCATCTGTATGATTTATGTTTTTAGCCCATAGCTTACATGTGACAGATATTGCCACACCAACTGCTGGATTAGTAAATCTTATTCCAACTATTGGAGACATATATTCCTTGTGACCACGATAGGGGAAATATTTTGTTGAGAAGCCACGTTCTGGTGTGTATTGGATTCTCCCCATATTTTCTTGATCGACCAATGAATCTCCTTGGCAATCCAGATACACCGTGTTAGCGACACCACTGCGATCAGAGAGTTCCACGTGATTTTCCAGCTCTCGAGCGTTGTAAGGTTCTGGTATCCAGTTGGTGATGTTGTTGAATTCCAAAAAGATGCAGGGCTTGCCTTGATCGTATCCGTAATTCATCGATTTGCTGCATTCCAGCATCAAGGGTCGGATGTCGAATTTACACACCTTGTTGTCTTCGATTTGGACCCCACCGAAGCACTCCACGACTTTTCTGCTTCTGTTAACTGTGGGTGAATATCGGGCAAGCAGTTCATCCAGCTGCTTGGTCAGTTCTGGCCACACACGACCTTCCACAGGAAGAGATCCGTGCACAAAATTGATAACATTTCTGGGCTTGTTTGGACGAGGCCATAACTGGAAAAAAGAAAGAAGAAAATAATATTTAATCACGTCACAACATGTATGACTAAATTGTAGCACATTATTATGAACAATTATAGTATTTTATTATTATTATTATGAATATACGATATTATGATGAATTGATCAGTTTTAATCACTCTATTCATCTTTATAAGTGTCAGACCACATACGTACACCCTGACAGAACTACTTCATCATTATATAATATTCTTGTTAATTTCCAGTGAGATTACCACGATGCTACAGTTTACCAATGTAATTAAGTGAGATCGGTAAAGCCAGTTTATTAAAATGAATCATAGAAATTTAACGACTAACAAAAGATACGAATAAGTTACCACTTTGTTGCAATGCAATAAATTGCAATGTGTCCCATAGGGGATATTAAGAAGCGAGAAAGATTGTTATTGTAACTCCATTAGGAACTAAAAGAAACTTTAAAAATTTGAGGAAAGTATATTATTAATTCTTTTAAAATTGAACAAAAAGTTCTTAAATTTCAAAAAAGGTTTTTTTTCCTGAATTTCAAACCGGAATTAAAAATAAAATAAAATTTGTAATATGGAAGATTTTTGTTTTGAATTGAATAAGGGATATTGCATGATGATAGAAAATAAAATTGATGTTATTCTTGGATAAGATGGGTTAATATTTTGTTAACCTGAAACATTTATGAATGAAACAATAAAGGTGATTGTATTGCTTTTGTGGCTATTCTATAATATATTTTTGACTGTCAGCGCTTCACTACTAAGTAAAAGTTTAAAAGAAAATCTATTTTAATTTTTAAGGTACCAAGAGAAATCAGGAAATGTTACAATTAACACTCTCACTACGACACCCGCCCCAGCCGGCTTGGTAGGTTCTAAACGAGCGAGGCGGATTTTCGGGCGGGCAAGGGTCAAACTAGGGGTTTGGGTAGTAAAGCGAAGTTCCCACAAGGGTTTCCTCGGGGAGGGGAAACGTCTGCTATTCATGGCTGACAGTGATGAATTGATTTCGCCTGCGGGAAGCTTCAAATGTTTACAGAAAGAATTACAGGCTGAACTTTCAAAATAAGATTCTGGAATAATTTTAACCTGTTATATTTTTTACTAAATCTGTGTTTATTTGAATGAAAAATATTAAAGCTAAGAATACTGTATAAAAATTTAAATGTCTTAGAAATTCATTTAGTAGAGTAGATTTTTCTTCGAATTTCTTGTAATGAAGACAAATATCATTTTGAACGTTAACACATTAACAATGATTCGTTTAAAAAGGGGTTAACTTTTACTCCAGAAAATATAATTAAAATGATTTACTCATGAATATGCAATTTTTTGATTCACTGGGCTTGATTGAAGCATTCAAGATTTTAAATATAAACAAACAAAAACAGAACACTCGCAAGCTGTGCTAAATTTTATTGGTAATGTACTTGATTTCTAAAATTTCTTGTAATTTTTCTTCTCGTTTAAAATACAACAATTTTTATATTTTTATAACTTAATTATAAATCAATCGATTAACTGAACTAAATTTCAATTCCTTATAAGAGGTGTTTCATAATTGCAAATTTGTGTTAAAATTATTTCAAGATTACATAATATTTATAATAATGAATTAAAAAGGTCAATCAGTAAGGAATAATTAAAATAAAATGCTTTTTCCCTTATATACAACTAAAGAAAAGTGTACATTTAAAATTTGTTTTTATTAAATTTGTTTCTTCTTAAAACAATGCTGTAAATGGCTTGTTCAATAACATGTTAAATAAAGATATTAAATTTTATTTCTAAGCGATAAGGAGTCATATTATAAAATCATATATCAGTGATTTAACTTCATTTTTTAGAAAAAGGTAAGGGTTGATGTTTTCCTACGTGACATTTGAGGGGCCAATAATTAAAACACATTCACTCGAAAAGCTTTCCAAACTGATTTAGGATTTGGAAAATTGGAAATTGTCGGAAACATTGTTTAGTTAATTCATTAAATTTTAGCAAATCTAAAAAAAAAAAAATCAAAAACTTTACTGAATTTTTACCGGCGAAATAAACATTTAGAAAAAAATAAAAATAGCTTCGACTAAAATATTTTACCTCAAACAATTTTAAAATATGATAAAACCCACCGAATCTAACACAGTAGATTTACTACTTTCTGAGTTTGCTGCTTATATTGCTGATAAGTTACTTTATTTTATATTCTCTTTATTTAACAAAAAATTCTTTTCTTATAAATTAGGTATTAAAAATACTAGTTGAAATTCAATTAATCGCAAAGACTTTAATCTCGAATCAACTATTGTGAGATATAATGAATGGTGTATCAGTTTTGTTAGTTAAATCCATTTACTATATTCCATCTATATGTTATACTCTTATATATAAATCACTTACAGTACTCTCAGTTTTTTAGTTTATCTTTTTTTCGTACAAAGGAAATATAGACGTTCGCAATTCTATTTTATTTCTTAGAAACATTTGCGCTTTCCTCAAAAATAAATTCACTTAAAATTGTTTATATTTCTCCCCTAGTCTAAGCAAGAAGCATGTGTTTTTCATACAGAAACATATGTCTCTCTATGTGAAAATAAGTCTGTTAACCTGTTGCATTGTCATTACAATTGTACCATCAAATCAATCACCGAATGTCACTATAATTAGTGTTAAAAATGACCAAGAAAAGAAAACGCTACATCTGGCCTTTGCAGTCTATTTCAGAATCATTTATCTAGTAAGGATTGGTAAAATTACTGGAACATGTGTTAGAGAGATTTTGCTAAGAATTGGGAGCCTTGCTTTGTAAAGGAGCCTATTTTCTCTTGTTCAGCGTGGATTGAACAGGACACAACAGAATTCCGAAAGGGATGTGCTAAATATTCACTTTTTATTCTTAATCATTTCTGAAGGTTACCAGTTTAGGATGCAACAGGTTAATTTATCTTTCTTGAAAGGGATACCATTTTTGTGAAAAAGAATTGTGAAGCGTTACAATCCAAAAGTTTATCAAATAGCTAGTAAAAAGAATTTAAATATCCTTAGCAAATTTCATTTCCTGACTACAGTGCTCCACATTATTTTATAATTAAATAAATTGTTTGAATATATTGAGCAAAATGACATTAAAAACAAAAATATTATAAACCCCTACTATCGTGGTAACAATAGAAAAAATCCCATTATGTTCTCCATCGAGGACTGTATCATTCAACTAGCGTCTACCCCTGGGTCACGCTCCAGTGCGCTTTCGACCACCAACTGTGAGGAGAAAAAGGGAGAAGGCGGACGAGTCCATTTCACGAATCCATATGTCAACAAAACCTCCGTATACAAAGGTAGTAAGATTTTGAGGGCCGCTAGGAGTCAGAGGGTTAAGCAGTTTTCATCGCTAATAAGAAATGGAATCACTGAAATTACTGGCAGATGCACGTGTTAATGTATGAGCTCTTAAAAATGAAGTATCTGTGGCTGAGAAAAGCAGAATTGTATTATAGGCATTAAAACAGCCAAGTTGTTTTAGATTATAATGTATTTATACTTTTTCCAGAAAATGCCAGATGAATTTCCCGTAACCTCTAATGTAAATCAATATTATATTAAACAAAGAAAGGCAAAAAACGAAGATAAATTCAGAGGTAATCGAAAAACAAACAAGCAAGGAATCCATTCTAGTCCACTTTTTCAAGGGCTAAGGACTTTATTCGAAATGTATTCAAAATAATAATAGGGAAATTTTTCTGTAAGAATCTTGCATTACGCCAAAAATAGCTTCTCTTAACCCGAAATTTCCAAACAAAAGACAAAGGAGATCTATATATCAAAAAGCATTGTTTCAAAAGAAAGAGCAGAAACAAAACACAAACATGAAAACGCTAATAAGATTTATTTAAAAATATCAGACATCTGGCTTTTTAAAGTCAGCCGTCATATATATAAACTTACCCACTGCTTTCTTTTTAAAAAAATTCAGCAAATTTTTAAATACATACTAGCCCCACGGCCTAGTGGTCATCTCTAAGCAAGAAAAGATTTTATACTAGTAGTTAAGTTTTAACTTTCCGAAGCTTCCTCAAAACAGTTACTTACGGAATTCCTTTCTGATTGCATATAAATTGGGAATCATGCAAATGGTCGGTTCATTTAAAACAACCGACCACACATACTATTTTTCTTTCTGCCATGAGGAGTGGTGAGCCTTAAGACTCATTCAGATAGAAAAATAGACAGGTACCGCCGGCATTCAGGATCAAGATTTTGGATAGAACAATCTAGGTTAGAGCAATTAAAACGGAATTTGTTACAAGCAGTCTGCTATCAATATGCAAGACTGGGAATCGTATAAATAGTTCAATGACTTCTGGGAATGAAATTATGAAAAATAGGCTAAATTGTTATTGTCTAATAAATTCTATTTCAATGCTAACAGTAATGCTCAATAATTTGAGAAGCAAGAATGCTGTAAGTTAAAAATGTTTTTAAGCTGGATTATTCTGTGCAATTTATTATCCAATGAGAAACAATAAGATTTTAGAGACAGAGGTTCCCTCTTTTGTAAGGGGTCCGGGAAAGAAAAAAGGAAATATAATTGTGTAGCGATTCTTGAGGATTAGCATTTTGCTTAATGAATATAACCCTCATTGGCACTAGAAATTAGTTTTTGAAACTATTACGAATCGTGAAACAGAGTTTTCTGTTAAGATCTCAGTATTCTTTCTTAAAGAAACTATCATACACTCTATCAACAATTATCAATTTAATATTAAATATCACATTAATTTTGTATTTAACTTGCTTTAAGTTCGCAAACATCAAATGACACATATTCACTACCGTTCGAGGAAATCATACTTCTCAATTAGTTTTCAACTCATTTGCAAAGTTCATTTAAGCACGGCTATTAAAATGATATGTTGCTCAATTAAGTTTCAAGTATGTCGGTTTCCATGGATCGAAATATTTCTCTGGGGCAAATTCTGCAGAAATTATAAGTACGGACAATAAAATACGTTTAACATGAAATACACACAAGCATTTCCTACAAGCACATACATTAGAAAAGTTCATAGTCAATGAATACATGTCATTTCTGTTATAAGAATTACTTAGTGTACGTGAAACTGTTTTGTTTCCTGTACAAACAAAAAAAACTATTTTGGAGGCTTATATTGTCTTACAGTTATTAATTTCATAGAATGTGAGGCGCGGGACGTATCATCATTTCAAATAAATTACCTTCACCAGCCTTATACTGGTATCTGGCAAGTCGTAATCGTCATCTTCAACAGCGAGGAGAGTTCCCACGAGAACAACTGTTAACAAAACGATGGCCACCAAGATGGCTATCCACCATTTCACTCTAGATTTAGAGAACCACTCTCTGAGGCCTTTTGCGCCCTCTTTTGCTCCGGATTTCTCGCCAGGTGGCAAGTTGGCGTCGTTTTCCATGTTGGCTTCTTTGCCTTTGAGAGGTGAGTCTTCTGCTGGTTCTTCGGCGTCTGGGTCTTTTTTTAAGTCAGTGTCGTCAGGCTTACCATCCTTTTTGGGATCTTTATCGGGGTTGTCTTTTTGGCCCTTTTCAATATCAGTGTTCATCCTTCACTCCTCTCGTCCTCTCCTCCCCCTTTCCGGGCGTGCGCCTTAGAGTAATGGTCAACCTTTGGATTTGGTCGTCTTTGGCGTATATCTGATGTCCACTATCTGGAATGAAAAGTATTTTAGCTTAGAAAACTAAAATTAATTCATAAATATCTAAATACTCAAATTTTTTTATTAAATATGTTAAGTACTTTGTTGCCAACTCGCCAACTTTGGCGACCCCTAATTAAGGTTATAGTATTTGTAACTGAATGGGCTATAGCCCGCCAGAATGAAAAAGAGAAAGAATGTGATGCCATGCTGTTATTTGCAGAGCTAGAGAATGCTCCTGCTCATATTGGAATAAAATATCCTTTTTGTTAATAGCATCATTTTCTTCATTTACTCTCCCTTCATATTCATTATTATACAGTCCGCTATAACATAAATTTATTTGGTTACAAAATTTATACGCCGCAATTTTTATTTTATATTCCCCATATTTAATTGTGGCCATCGACGCACCGCACAAGATATAAAAATTAACATTCTCTGCGAGTCTGCTGTGGAGTGAGGGGGAAAATGGACTTGTGGTACTGTTGGAGCGACATGGTATCATGGACCTGGTCTAGTATATGGACCAGGGGGACATGAAACAACAACACATTCCAGATCACTGTATTTTTCCCTGTCTATTTTATTACACAGAAGTAAGCGTTTAAATTCATATTTTACAACAAGCGCTGGAATCAAAAAGGGAATAGAAAGAATACCATGCATTTTAAAATAATTAATCCTTAATTTCTTTACTAGAAAGAGTTATTATTAGAACTGCATAGATTTAAAAATGTAATTCTAAATAAACCATGAGTTTATGATGATAGCAAGGTGTTTCAATAAGTATGGTAGCAAGAGCTCTGAGGAATGCATAAATTAACCACGCGATTTAAATTCCCTCTATAGACAGCTGAGACATTCGCAGCATTCGAACGCCGTCGGCAGACGGAGCTAGTTGAACATTAATGAGCCGAAGTCTCAGAAGTTTGAGGCGTTGACGGAACGTGGTCGGAGATTGAAGTAAGAAAAGTGATAAGGTCATTGCTTCTAAATGGCCATAACTGCTTTTGACTGGTGTCTTCTTGTTGCATGACAGTCTCAATTACGCATTTTTTAGTTGAGAATTTCGATAGATTTATCGTAATAATCTTCTTACAACCAAGTGATTTTTTTCCTAATCGGACTGCTGAAGAAGTATCTGGGAGGGCGGCATTTCAGAACCAATGATGAAGTTCAGCAAGCCTTCTAGGAATGACCCCACGGCCCTAACGATGATTTCTTCTGTGCAGGTATCGATACGTGGGTTTACAGATGGAGCAAATGATTCGAAAACCTTAATGATTATGTCAAAAAGTAATATGTACCAGTCCCTTACTACGCTATGTATCTCTTCGAATTAGTGAATAAAGGTTTCCCTCGGAAGACTTATTTCCTTACTTTTTGAACTACCGTCGTATATTTGGTATTCTAGATGGTAATAAATCAAGAATATCGAATGGAAATAAATCTTAAAATGATTTTCAGCAATCTGAGGGCAGGAAAAGGTAAATCTGGAGTCTACGGTGCCGACGTACTTCGTTCCTCTTAGGATCGTAAACTTTTTGCCGCCAAGAACGGAGAGGAGAGAACATTTGTTTTGGTTTCACAATGATGTATTTAACGAGTGACATGCGCGGAAATGAATCTTTTTATGAGTGTTTTGCACATCACGCTATATTGCGTCACGTTTCGATTGGACTGTTTTGTTGAACTATTCGATGCGATTGGTCGATAAATTTGAATTTGAATAAAACTTTGTTTGGAATTCTTCGGATTGAATATCGGTTCAGTACCGCATTTTTCGCTTATAGAACGAAACAAAACTTTTGCAAATTCTGTTAGAAACCAATTTCCTACATTTCACTCTGGTAACGAAAGGGGAAAAACGGAATAGATTTTATATAACTTAATTTTCTTTAATTTTCGAGAATTAAATATCACAAATAGCAAAGAAAGAATTCACTTATTCTCATATGTGAACTGTTTCACTAATATTTCATTGGCAAATCTGTATGTCAATTAAAAGCTTTAAATAAATTGACTGTAAATTTTATGAAAGGACCGTTAATGTAAAATTAGTTGTTTACAAATAACTAACTGTCAAATATTATATTTAATTGATTAGAAAATTACTTAATTTCACCTATGAATCCGAAACATGAAATTACTAAGGCGTTAATTATGTAATGTTATTATTGTTAAAGTAAGTCACAATCTTTTCCTTGTTACTGATATATGGACGAGTTTTCTGTTTTGGTTATTTACATTAAAATTCGTGACTACGTAATTCTGGTGCAATGCTAAGTTAATGGAATAATCAAAGCGGAAGTCCAAAAGACTTGGAAATAAAGTCAAGGTTTTTAATGTAAGTAAACAAAACAGAAAACTCGTCCATAGAAAAAAAATTCCTTGAGAATCCAGCAAAACATTTTTTGTACAGGTACAATATCGTTTAAGGTTAAATTGCATCGAGTATAAAAATATCTTGTAGAGGTGTCTTAAACATTGAAAATATGATGCTTCGACCGGATATTTCTTTGCTAGAGGAGCTAAGCTCCCACCGATAAAGTTTTATTTCTTTTCGAGGTAAATGGTGTTAGAACTTTTTTATAGCGCATTAAATCCATTCAAAACAATTTCTGGAGCTTTACTTTCCATTTAGGATAGGAAGCAGTTTTCTTTGAGTAACAGTACGAGAAAAAGTTGTTTTTCCTTTATAGTTATTTACTTTTTAAAAAACTTTTACAATAAGATAATATCATCTATTAATGATATTTTTTTCTGATAATTCAATTCTGTATAATGACTCCCAAATTGATGCTTTATAAAGTAGAAAAAGACATTAGACTTAAAAAATAGCCGAGTTTCCTTTCAAAGTAAAATATAATAACTATATAAAATAAAAAAGTCATACAATAAGTAAAGTAACAATATCAAGTATTTCAAAAAATTATCTAATGTATATATAAAACAGTCAAAAAACCTATCACAAAGATACAGTTTAGTAATATACAAAACAGTCGAAAAAACGATGGCAAAGGTCAAAGATTTAAAAAAATGAACCAAATCGAAAAAAATCAAAAATTAATAATTGATCCAAAGAAAAACCAACTCAAAATAGGAGGAGTAAAACAGTTACACTATGGTACACAAAAATTAGAAAGGAATGAGAAAAGGAAATACGTTAGCATAATGTGACGTGACGTGAACTTCGAGCTCTACCAGGGTTAGATATTCAAACAACAAATTCTCACAAAGAAGCTGCTGATATAGGCTGCGATCATCAGCAAGTGAAACTTTCAGCTCAACAGACTAGATGATATTTTTGCCCATTCCTCAACAACTACTGTCGAAACGATTAGGAAATTATTTTTACATTAAGGAAAACAAAATTGGAAAGCTTATGTTCAAAAAAGCATAAATAATTTTTAATTATGATGGATTGCCTTGTAATATTAATTATTTATATAATAATCATTCAATCCTAAAAAAATAGATTTTTCTCCTGTATCTACACTGCACTTATGGAAATGTTTTCAGGCACGGGACCTTGTATCTCTTTCTACAAACTTTTTGAAAGAAATTCCTTTTTTTCTAAACAAGAGTTTGATTTAGTAAATAACCCAACAGCGATATAACAAACATAATTAACTGCAGTCAAAGTTAATAGTACAAAATACAATAATACAGCGCATTTAATACAAAATCCTCCAAAAATAAAACAAAGAATTACCATAAGTATTCAATAAACAAAAAGAAAATACAGCAGTAGGATTGATAGTTTAATTAAATTATATGCAAAATATTATTTAACAACAATATTAAGAATATTAATAGTTATAATTAGAGGACTGTTTTGTTAGAAATCGTACATAATTGAATTGTTTTCACCGTGGATGTCATATTATTGAAGATATTAAAGTCTTCTCAGAATCCTCTTTTTGTTGACTGCTATGTGTTAACACATAAAAAAAACTTGATGTAAAATTTTAGCCAAAATTATTCAAATCAAAAATCTTTCATTTAAAATAGCAAATGGTAAACAAAGAAAAAGAAGCATTTTATCAAATTACGCTGTAACGATGTAAAAAGTTCCGAGAAAGTAATTAACTTCAGATTTAAAAGGAATCAGGAAACACTTTTTGGATAATTTTAAACAGACTTTATAACTTATTCACTTCATAATCACGGTAGTTAAAAAAAATTGAGATAATGCATCTTGTACTTACTATTACTTAAGAATTCCCTTTAAAGAAAGCCTTCAAAATGAAAGAAAACGATTTTCATGTATCTTCTGAGAATTAAAAAAAACTCTACTTACTTTTTTTGATCAACAGTTGCTTTACGTTGATTGAAAATTAGCGTTAATATTTAAGAACAGGACTGCTTAGGATTAACTAGCTTTAATTACTAAGTCTTTAGGGTTTACTTTGCATTAATTAATTGAATTTTTAAGGATTAAAAATTAATGCAATTGATAAAAATTCGCTTTTGGTGTCTTTTAAAGTGAGAAAAAAAGTATGTTTTTTTCAACAATAAATCATTTACTTGATGTGAAATATTAAGGAACATAAAATATAGTTCAATTTTCAACGAAATGAAATGGAATTAGTATTATTATATTATATAAATTTATTTAATTTAAACAATGCCTATAAAAACGTACTTATTTTAATGTAATGCTTTAGTTTCTTACTTTATTTTTCTTTTATTCGGAAATAAGAAAGTAATTTTCAGGTAAGTTTCCTAAAAAGCATTATTCTATTTCTTCTTTTTATTTTGAGATCAAAAGTGCAAGGGTAGGCAAAAAAGGTAAAGCAATGTACATTAAAGCAATTGAGCCGAAAAAAGATCTTAGAAATAAAAAAAAATCTTCAGTAGAATAGTTTTTTAGATGGACTTAAATTAGATTACGCGTGAAAAAACGAAACGGTTACCCTCCCCAGATTAGATTATTTAGAAGAGTCCATCGATTTTTTTCGGAACTTTCTGCTTAACTATCTAATTCTTTGATCCAGGAATTTTAGAAATGGTATAAAGTAATCTTTAGGGTTCAATAACCAAATTTACAGTGTGCTAAATTACGTATTATATCATTTTTATATATTTTGAACGAACAAATGGACGTTTATTAACCCAAAAGACATAATATGATAGGTTAACCAATTACAAACATTGAACAATTTAGAATGCGGAATTTCAGCAATATTGTTAGGGTTGTGGGTAAATTATATTTTTAACAATTTATTCCGAAAACCTTTCTAGAAGTTGCTGCGAAAGTTTTATTTTTATAAGGTGCAGATAAATGAAATTAAGCTAAGTAGTAAAACTAGACTATGTTTCCGGATAAATGTCTCGATCACAGGTAATTATGAAATGATTTTCTATTCATCCCTTTTAAGAAAGGTTTGCAGAAGAGAATTGTTTATTATTCTTGTCATTTAGAATAAGTTATAGTTTCGAGTTCCATACAAGATGTATTCTTTGTCAACACTCATTTCCGATATTGAAAGGAATCAGTCTCTTGTGATTAGTTAACCATTAGTTCTAAACAAACATCTGATATTGGATATCAGCTGTTTATTCAAAACTTGTAACTTAACATCTGACACATGATATCAAATCTTTATTCAGAACTAGTAACTAAACTTGACACATGATATGAGATTATTATTTGCACCAAGTGACTAAACATTTGAGACTTGTTATATGTCTTTTAGATTTTAAAATGTCCACATAGTGATTATTTCCTCTATTTTTAGAATATAGGGGAAAGAATCCCTTACTAAAGGTTTATTCATTGAAATTACTTTACTACCATCAGTAAAAACACACAAAAAGAAACCATTCTGACTTTTTTCACATAACTGGGTTAGCCGGTATACCGTTTTGTATAAAACACGAAAAACGATACACCCTTTAACCCAATTTATAATTAATGCAATCAACTCTAAATTTCCATTGTCTTGTCACTACTTGCATTAATTTTTGTAAACTCAACCCTATTAATATTCCTAAATGACAACATGTATTCTTGTTCATACTGCCTGTTTCTTCAAATATGTAGTTATAAGAATACGTAAGATGTTAGCCATCTAATAAATTCACTGTAACATAAATGTTTGCCATAATAAAAATAATATAAGCAAATCATGGCGTCACATGATTTACTCAGAGGAAATAAGCATTTACTTACGCATTGTTATGAAAACTACTAATTTTTATTATAAGCTAGCAATATTCGACTACTACCCTTTTATATACTCCCACATTTCCACTTAAGGGGCACCTCAAACATAGCAATAAGAACTTGCATATAAGTAATAATATAAGCAAATCATGGAATCACATGATTTACTCAGAGGAAATAAGTATTTACTTATTCATTGTTATGAAGACTACTAATTTTTATTATAAGCTAGCAATATTCAACTACTACCCTTTTATATACTCCCACATTTCCACTTAAGGAGGCACCTCAAATATAGGAAAAAGAACTTGCATATAAGTAATAATATAAGCAAATCATGGAGACACATGATTTACTCAGAGGAAATAAGCATTTACTTACGCATTGTTAAGAAAACTACTAATTTTTATTATAAGCTAGCAATATTCGACTACTACCCTTTTATATACTCCCACATTTCCACTTCAGGGGCACCTCAAATATAGGAATGAGAACTTGTGTATAAGTAAGCATAGTCTCGCTTCACTGTGGGATATAGCAATGATGGTGTGGCTCGTAGGCCCCATCTTGGAAGACGGGTGGTACACCAGTAAATGGGAGTTCGTCGCACGAGGGTAAAGGGGACTATTTTGGGGTCGACTTCAGTGCCCGATTTTCTCTTGCGACAGCCGGTCTTTCATTGTTAACCGAGACACTAAGGCAGAACGGGGGTGTTTCTTTGTGATTATGTACTCCCACTATAAAGCCCTTTTTTGATCCAGCTTCGTTATATAATAAAGAGAATCGGTATGCTTTTTGTATTTCTTCTTGATGGTCGACTGGTATTAGAATTTGGTAGATGTCAACAATTGTTTTCTTAAGACCACATATCAAATTTCATTTATCTACCTCATTGCATTGTTGAGGTATCTTGTTGGTAGATATATGAATAAAAAAGACAATCAATTCCTTGACAGGTTTTGCACAAAATTCTTTACAGATCAATATTTCTGGAAATAAAGCGATATACCTGATTTCATTTATCTAACTCTTAGCGTTTTTGAGGTATCGTGTTCAGTTTCATACGAGGGATAGACAGACAGACTTTCAGTTGACGGATTTCATTCGGAATTTCATACTGATTTACAACTTGACCCCGAATTTCATTTTTCTAGCTCGTTAGGTTTTTATGTTGTGTTCAGACAGATCGCCGCCCCATGTCCTTGTTTCTGCAAAATCGTGTTCAGACAGATCGCCGCCCCATATCCCTGTTCCTGCAAAATCGTGTTCAGACAGATAGACAGGTTACTAAAAATGTTTTGTTCGGGCACAGATAAATGTAAAACGTAAAGAGTCATGAAGATATCGACTTTAGATTTTATGACATCACAATACTCTCTCTTTTCTTACTTCGTATAAGAGAAAGTAAATGAGGCCGTGGTGGCCTAATGGTAAAGTGTTGGGTTTGGCGCCGCAGGGTTCTAGGTTCGAAACCCGATTCCACTTAAGATCCGTCATGTATTGGGCCTGTTGCACGTTAAATTATACGCAGAGGATCAAACGTCCCCTGCTGGTGTGGCGCGGAAGCTAGGAGAGGGGAGTGCCAGATCAGGTGTCGTCCTCGTCATCCGACCGCGGTTCAAAATTACGAGGTCCGTCCCAAAATAGCCCTTGTGTTGCTTCAAAACGAGACGTTAATATAACTAAACTAAGAGAAAGCAAATAATAATATCTTTTATCATAATAATAAGTAGTGCCAGTAGTGCAGAGTAACAGACAGAACCACCTTAAAATATTTCAGATTAATCATTGTACTAGATAGAAACAAAGTTCTGTTTATAAGATGATATCCTAATAGTTTTCCGATAATAAATGGTGCCTGAATGCTTGTTGGTTAGCTGATTACAGTTAGCTAAAACATATTAACGCTTAGTTAACAATTATGTTGCGTAAAGATTATATGGAAATATTGATCTTGTTGCAAATCCTACCAAAGCCTTTAAGACGTTTCAAACGACCAATCTAGGGTATTAACTGAAAACATTAGCCATCAGAATAAATATACTTGCTTAATTATCTGAGGAAAAAAGAAATAGTTCTCAAATGCCTTATATAGCGTTCGATATATCAATAGATATTTGCTTTCTTTTCCTTTCCATAATCATTCTAAAGTAAACTGGAAATATTAGCCATCAGATTAAAAATACTTGCTTAATTATCTGAGAAAAAAAAAGAAATAATTCTCAAATGCCTTACGTAGCGATCGATAGATCAATAGAGACATTCACCTTCTTTTCTTTTCTATAATCATTCTGAAGTAAGTCTGTGCTTGCTTTTGTTGCGATAATTCCAATGTAAACACGTTACGATGAAAATCAAGATAGAAACTTTGGTCATTAGTTAATTCTTACAACTGAAATTCAGTGATAATGATGATGAATTTAAAATTCTATGATGTTAATAACTAGAAAAGAGCTGGTGACCGTTGTATGACCGTAGCGTTTCCCGCCATTTTCGCAGCTATTTTGAGGAAAAACAAAATTCATCCACAGAAGTTTCAAATTCGAACCTCCTATGCTGAAACCAGATTTCCTCCTGACTCTTTGAAATTACTCTGCTCTTAAATGGTCATAATGGAATATTTTAATATAGTTTTGGCTTTCAAGCAACGATTAATTTTATTCTTGTTTTCCGCTTGGAGAAATTCCAGCTACATCGTCATACACGGACGAAAATTGGTATCCCTCATTAGGGATTGCGATGCCATGTCCTGATAAATATCTTCCGCGATTTAGTGACAACAACAAACAATTTTCGAACTTAATACTTATGCTGATATAAGATATTTAGGATGAAACCTTTCATCTGCACACAAAATTAACGATGCACAGGGAAATTTCGTTGACTGTCAGTTTCAAAAACCCTAGACTGGCACTTTTCGACAATTTTACCATAGAAAGGGGAGAGGGGAATGAATAAGATGAACGCTTTTCCGGAGATATTTGTTAGTTCAAGACTTTCGTCCAATTAGACGTATTTTGTTTAGTTAGTCTTTGCATCAAATCAATAAATAAAAATAATGCTTCCATATACTGCTAAGTAAAATGTAAACATCTCCCTATGCATTTTTCACTTCACCCCTATTTTAGTGAAATCATCTCAGCCTGGCTCTTGTTCAAAAGCGTGGATGGTTTCCGTATCTCTAAATCAGGATTTCCCAATCTTTTTTCCCTCGCGCACCCTTTGATTATTCTTTTTGTTTTGCATACCCCCAACTATCATATCCAACCCCCCGCAACCATCCGCCAATGTAAAGAAGTTTTTATCGATAATGATAAGGTTAGCTTCAGTTAGCTTAAACGGGGAAGACTCGCATTAATAACATTTCCAGAAAATATTTTTGATTTTACATTTTAGTCCATTTTTACAATAGACGAAGACCAAAAGGAACATCAACCCGCCCTGCCTAAACATCCGGGTAAACAACTGGAAGACCGGCCGTCTCAACAGATAGTCAGGTACTGTGGTTCCTGCATAATAGCCCTCATTACGAGCGGCTCATACAACAACCCCCGTTTTAACGGGGTATGACCTCTCATCGGAAATGGGCCCGAAGAGCCAGCCACACCACCATTATTGTGCCATAGGGCTGACGAGAGCCTGCTTACTTATACGGCAGCCTCTGATCCGCGAACTCGCGGTGTCCCCCGATGGGGACCATTTTTACTATAGTATAAATTCACGCCAAAGCAAATCAAACCAGTATTATAATTATTTCGTTTAAGCTTATAAGGATAGCTAAAAATGACACTTTGCTATAATCAACTATTCAAGTGGTACAGTTATTAAATAGCAAGTATTCACTCGGAGAAACAAAATTCTCTAACTTTTATAATCCCTTATCTTTTCTTATTTCTGCCATTAACAGCTTTGATTTCTCGTACTCCAAAATGATCCTTCGCATACCTCCAGGGGTACACGTACCACAGGTTGGGAAAGTCTGCGCTAAATGATAAGTAGTGTAGATTTATCAACGCCCTGTGTTGAAACAATGCTAGTGCTATTTTGATAAGACCTCGTCATTTCGCACAGTGGTCACATTTTGAGGATGGAAGCTGTACCTGCATCCATCTCTCCGAACTTCCGCACCATACCAGCGGAAGAATGTTTGACCTTCTATTCCAGATTTTGCCTGCACAAAGCCCACAGACACGGTGGTTCTTTCATGGAATCGGGTCTCGAACACATTCTGGTCACGAAGGCTAGACCTTGCCACGAAGCCATCGCGCTCCGCCAGAGAAATCTATGCAGTTCAAGATTGCAAGTAAGGTTATACTTTCTAATTTATCGGCGTGAAATCTGTCTTGAACTTCAGATGTTAACCTGCTTCATTTTTGCTTTCCTTTTTAGTAATAATTCACATTTTTCAATCTATTCTCAGAAGTTCTCGTAGACAAAAATGGGATTCTTTTATTTCGCCTGTAATATTCGTAACGAATAAAAAAATAAATGTTTGTAGAATTATTAAAATATTTAAAGAAAAGAAATTAATTAGATAAAAAATTCGTTTGGATATGCAAGAAATTAATTTTAAAATTTCGTTTGGCTGAAAAAGAATTTAATTAAAAATATCGTTTGGCATAATTCTTTTCTAAAGAAATAGAGTGGCAACGATATATTTGTCATTTTCTAACGTTGCCAAGCAACGGTAAAGAATAAAGAGAATTAAACATGGAATTCGATGTCAGTCAGTGATGTAACGTTTGTGATGTAAGTGTATGTGTTTGTTTTACATGTTTGTGCCGTGGAAGACGTCCAATAATCATATTATTTTTGATAAAGAAAGCTCCACGATTTTTCATGCTATGCTGAAACACATCACACGCCACAAAATAATATTTAGATTTTTAAAAAAAAAATGCAATTTTATATTCTAAACTTTTTATGTGCAATTGTAGAGGGCATACATTCCGGTTTGAACTAAAAACATTTTTTCAAAAGACACTCTTATCAGTAGACTAAAAAGTAGAAAATTTTATCTTAAATATTTTCTTGAGGCTCGCGATGTCTTGGAGGTAAGATCTCGGGTTCAGGGTTTGAAGGCTGCAGGCTAGAAACCCGATTCCCTATGCAGGGAAGAACCGGTGCACGTGAAATCAATTGGAGACTGATGTCCTCCCGCTGATGTGGCGCGGAAGTTTGTAGAAGGAATGTCGTCTAAAGTGTTGTCCTCGTCATCTAACCACAGTTCAAAATTACAAGATCAGTCCCACAATGGCACTCGAGTCGTTTCAAACAGGGCACTAAGCAAAACAATATTTTCGACTTTATAGTTTTTATTTTATAAATCTTTATTATAAACATTACGACATACTGAAATCATAGTTTTTCTGAAATTCACTATCAGATGGCGCCACGTGTATGAAATAAAAATTGAATTTAATGAATCGAGTTACTAATAATTAAGTTCCGAAAATATCAAAATAGTGTATTGCATTCTAGAACACACAATTTTTTAAAATCTAAAAATTTTAGCACATGACGAAGAGGGTAAAAGACCGATTATAAAATTTCATCTTTTCAAACATGGAACAAGTTGTCAAGTTAGATAAAAGTTTTTAAAAACATGGATATTTTTACGATAGAAAAACAAAACTTCTATTATTAATAAAAAAAGTTTAAAAAGATAAATATCCATTTTCATTATCTGATGATGCGATGAGCAAACTAAAGATCCTGTACTTTTTTAAAAAATGATTGAAAGATCTGATAAACAAGATGAAAAGTTGCGCATCTACTTCAAACTTTAATAAATCACAAATATTAAAAAATAGTAATATTCAAATAATAAAAATAGTAACTTTCTCATTCTGTATGAAAGTAATATCTAAAAGAATATCTAAAATTGGTACAAATTTCAATCATTTTTTATTTGAAAAAGTTAAAGAACAACATTTTAATGCTAACTTAAACTACATTTTTGCTATTAGAAATTAAATATTTTCCAAATTTCACTTTGCAAGTTATTTATTGCTACAGTGATTTTTAATTAAAATATTTGAAGAAAGCATTCAAAATTATTTTCGCTAGAAAGTATAATATTAGTATCCTTATTCTTAGGTCATAAAGCATTATTTGTAAAGAATGCATCACATGAGAACATTGCTTGATTTATTTTATTTTCCGCTATTTTCTTTCGGAACCACTATAAAACTGGAATACAACAAGATAATAGCTAAAAGTGAATTAATACCAATGATTGTAGTTACAAGCTAATATTCAGCTCCAACTAACCACAATTTGTTATAAGAGAAAGAAACTCATTATAAGGTTACACGATAATAAAAAAACTCTTCGCAGTGGAAAAAGAAGTCTGCTGGAAATAAAGCACTTTTAAAGATTCTGTTGTGGTTAAATACGGTTTTATTTTGATTAAATAATGAACTAATTAATAGAAATTTAATTCGTTTCAATTAAAATTGTTTTAAGTTAGTTATATTTAGTTTAACTAAATTAAGTCATAGGAATTAGTAATTATGTTTAACGAGATTAATTGAAGGGCTTAATTAAAATTTCAGTAGCAATTAGTTTGGTTGAACGGATATACTACATTAATTAGAGAAAAAAAAAACTCCTAATGTTCTTAAACACAGCAACACAGCATTAACTGGTTCAATGCATCACAGCATTTCACCAGTTACTTATACCTTTTTAACGAGGTCTGTGCATTTAGAGCATCTTTAATAATTAAAATATATGCAAATTTGAATATATTCAAATTATACCTTTAGATTATAAATTTGTATATTTTGTTTATCCTTGTTCTGGGAAAAAGTCATTCACCCCGTATAAAACTTTAAGGGCAAGAAAAAATTATTGTCACTATTGCTAAGTTTAATCTCAAAAGCGGGAAACTGAATTTTCATGTTTATCATAAAACTAGAAAATCACTCGTCATGGTTTGACGGGCGCAAATTGTGTCTTCATTCGAGAGATTTCCCTTCAAATTTGACGTGTTTAAATAGATATATATGCGAGAGAAATGTTTAACATTGATTGAAAACAAATAAAATAAACATACGCTTTATGACAGGAATTATTGTTTTTATTTAGATATTATTTAAATATTTCTTTATTCAAAAAACCTCTTTGTAAACAACATTCCGTGAGAAGTATTTTTCGTTGTTTAATAATTTTCCTTGTATTTCAGATGTCTTTGTGTAAATTATAACGTGATTGGGAATCCTAGACCTTGAAAGTGCAACATAGAGCTGCCCATGTGAAAAGACAAGCTCATCGAGGTAAATTCCAACATGATCGAAAGTTTGCCCCTGCGATTTGTTGATAGTCATCATGTAAGCTGGAATTAACGGGAACTGGCGGCGATTGAGAACGAATGGTAGATTCACGCCACTGGTGGCTAATTTAATTCTTCGCAAGAAAATCGCTACGATTGCATTCAGATACAATTTGGCGTCCAAACTATATCATGCTCATGATATACCACTGACGTAATTTACTACTTTCAATTAAAAAACGGAAATTAATTTGAAATATAGGATTAATATAATTTAAAATTTCTCGGGAACTATTGATCATAGCGAGATAAATTTTATATCAATCGATAGAACATTTTATTTCTCTATTTTAGAGCTATTAAATTTGAAATTAGAACGACAATTACTCTTTTAAATTTAAAATGACTGAAATTTAGGTTCTTTAACAATAAAATAATGCTGTTTAACATTTCGCAGTGCTATGGCACGAGTTTTATTGTTGGTGACGTCAGAGCGTTACCGAAGGATCTGGGCTATTATATTAGTTATTGAAGCATCAATGAAAAAGTAAAACAGAATTTATTTGTGATCATTTATTAAGAAAATGCATTAACTGTACAAAAAATAACACTTCTGTTGGGTCTGCATAAAAACTTCGAATAAGACACCACAACATATTTAATGCGTGTAACTATTTTTAATTGAAGATGGTTAAATCTTTCAAGTTTGATAAATTTCCTCACATTTTATTACGAAATTTTTCACATTAATAATAATGTCAAAAGCAAGTAAACGTACTGACTGAACTTAGAAAAGTGACAGATACAAGCTTTGACCTAATGTTAGCGTTCTTCGGAACTGCTGGTGGACGAAATTGGTATGTTCGTATAGACAGACTAAATCACCAATTTTTATTATCATGAGCAATGAGTAGCCGGCCTAATGTAAAAAATATAGGAAGCTCTAAAACAATTGTTAACAACTTTTTGAAATTATAAGATGAAAATACGGGGAAAAATGAGACGGCAAAACTAAAGCCTTATCATCCAGATATGAATGAAATATTTTGCATGAACCGGAAACTGACTGAGTACAGCTATTATTCGAATGACCTGCTTAAATGATTGAAAGAAAACGATCTATATAGTTACTTTGTATGGACGAGTTTTCTGGTTTGTTTACATGACTGTAATACGTATTTCCGGTGTAATGCTAAGTCAGTGGATCTTCAAAGCGGAAGTCCAACATACAGGCAGATAAAGTCAACGTTTTTAATGTAAGTAAACAAACCAGAAAACTCGTCCATAGTTCATTTATTTTCATAAACAATGCTCACAAATGCATTTTGTTGGCTTTTTCATTTGCAGTCTAACTTTATGATCTAAATACAATTTCTAGTTTTTGAGTTTAAATTTATCTACAATCTTAATATTTATTGCTAGCTTTAAAGATTTTACATTCTGTGTCGGCTTACATGACTTGAAATACTATTCCATCTTTTGTCAGAAACTTGAAGTAGATTCAAAACAACGTAATTTTAGAATGCATTTTAAAACTGTTTAAATATTTATTAAAATTTCGGGAGATATATAGTTTCATACAACCGCTTCCACCGATTTTTATGAAAGATATCGCTCGTCTTTATTCTCAGAAATGTGTCACTTATCTATTCTTCAAGATTGAAGGAATTTCGGTTTTAAAATCGGTTTCTAAATAACTTGCAAAAGCGATAGCAGATGTAAGGAAATCTGGCAACAACAAAATTCCGTTAGAAGAGGAAAGAAGTATGTATCGTTCGATGAATCGATATTTCTGGAAAACCGATATTTATCGATATTCTGAAAAATGTGGCAAGAACGTAAGGGCTCTGAAAATTTAGTTTTGAGGGGGAAAATGGCGGTAGCGAAATATCGAAGTTTTCATCAACGTATCCGACAGAGGAGCTTGCGTCGCTAATAGGAATATCTTTTTCTTTCTAAAAGTAGTTTTACGTTAAATCTAAATTCATTTTTCAGAGGTAATCGTGCGGAAAGTCTTCCTATATTTTTTCTGCTTCAATATGTGTTGGGAAATTCTTTTGGGAAAAAAGTCTATCCCATTTTTTATTCCCCAAATCCTACTCTTGATGGGATATGTTTTAGACACATAGACGCAGCTGGTAATGCTGTATATTAAACAAACTCGGCAACTTTTTTCTATCGCTAAAACGACAATGCGAAAAAAGATGTACTCTGAGAAAAAAACAGGCATACACAGAAAATGTGTTTTTATTTGTTTGCTTTCGTTTGTTTAAGTATAGAGAATTAAAAAAGTTGATTGACAAAAAATATTGTCTGCTGTGAAAGTTAGTTCATTAGAAAATGAAAAATTTAAACTGACTGAAAAGTAATTAATCATCTTTTCCTCTCAAGTAATGTAATTAAATATATAATTTGAGAATTCTTATGAAGAAATTCAGAAGAATCAGAATTTTTATGAAGTAGTGTATAACCTCTTCTCAGAGACCAAGTTTGGGTTTCAAATTTCAATAATGTTTGTTGTAGTCTCTCTAAACGCATCAAAACAAATACTTTTTGAGAATATTAATTTCTCCGATAGGAGACATTTTGCCATAAGCAGCAGTAAATAATGAATTTAAATTTATTTTATGTTATTTCTATACCCATAATCATTTCAATTAACTCTTTACTCCCGGGGCGACTTTTTTCTTCTAGCCCCTTTAAATCCGAGAGTTTTAGGGAGGAAGCAACATGAATTGGACTCTCCCAACCCGGGTGGTTATTCACCCCACAGCCCCACCCCCAGCTATAACTTTCCCTTAATGCGCACGGAAATGGGCTGTGGTTGGCAAGAATAATTCGACCGCCCTATCGCGCTTATCTCCTAAGCGGTCTCAGAAACTCCCCTCCCCTCAAAAGAAGCCAATAGCCTCAGCCACGCCTTCGTCGCTGTTAAAGGGAAATTTTTAGACCGCCCGGGATCACCTCGCTCGGTTTGAGAGGCTTAATGTAGTGTAAATTTTAGAGGGTGTTGTTTAGTGTCTCAAAGAGGAGATGTTAGGATTATAAGTATGACAAAGACATTCTTATAGGGCTTAAAAATTACTTCTAAAATTGCAAAATGTTTCATAAATCTTAATTATCATTTCAATTTTAGTATCTTAAAATAGCGGAGGCACATACTGTTTAATGAAATACAGGAAAACAATTATAGGTGAAAGAAAACTTTCCTTACGAAAGACAATAAGCATTTATTCAGTTTTAACTGGCATAAATAACTATTTAATTTGTTTTTGCATAAGTGGTAAGTATTTAAAATACAACAGGTAAATGCATTCGTATTCGCTGAATTAAACACTTTCTTCAGATTTACCAAAACTGAATTCCTTCCTCAAATTAACGAAAATATCTGAAATTCATCATTTTTCATGCGAAACGTTAAAAGAACGTTTTTCCAGCTAAGCACAGTGAAAAATGCATATCATTTTCACGCAACATATAAAAAGAACCAGCTAAACTCTTTATGACAAGTACAGATTTGATTAATTACCTCTGCTGTAAGAATACAAAAGAAGTATTATTTTTGATACAGCTCTCTAATTTATGAAAGACTATAGCTGGAAATATGCCAGAACCTTTGGATAAATGTTGTACAGAAGACACGGAATAACTCTTTGGCGAACAGAATGATCCAAGTTATTTCGCATGAACACAGAAAACGAATAAGATTTTTAGCTACTGACTCTCAAATATTATAGGGGAGAGTTGCCAAAATTGCATCTTTGCCTAGATTGGACCGGTCGAAATTTCTATTGTATTAAATATTCGGGCTGTAAAATAAGCAGCTTATGTTGCAACGATACAAAAATGGCTTATGGAATCCTTTTCTTTTAGAAAAAGCGTTATCTGCTTGCTACTAGAGAACAAGTTTTTACATCTAAATATCATAGATTAAATGTTTTAACAAAACGCTAATAATCCTTACGCTGTTTAAAAGTAAGTAGCAAAATCTGTTATATATTTATTTGCTTGGCTACAATTTAGTATAATAATTTTATTAAAATTGTTTAAAGATATAGTTAGATAATTATTTTGTGTTGTGTCCAAAAGTTGTTCAGATCGACGACAAGCAATTGCCTAAATTAGACTGTTTAAATATCAAAGGGAGAATATTATCTTGAAATAGAGGAATAGCCCGGAACGCAATTATAATCACTAGTAGTCCTCATAAATTGGAAGAGGAAAAATCCAAAGTGAAAAAAAAACAGTAAAAAGAAATTAAAGACATCACATTTTGGTTGTAAAGGAAAAATAAGATTAAGGCTACGTGTTTTTGTGTCACATGCGAGGAAACATAGGATCAAGAATAAGTGATATAGTGCATAAACTGTCGTATTTGGATTCATACATTGTGTGATGATATGAATTTGAAGATAAAAAAATACGTTTGTATTAATCGCGCTGAAAGAAATGGGTGGTTTAATTTGGGAAATAAGTGTTTTAGTACGGGGAACCATTTTCCTGAACTAGACCAATAACACTATTTTTATGGAATTTTTTTGCACTTCAAAATGTATTTCTCAAACACTCTTCATTATATTGCTTTCCCCTGTACCAGATAGAATCTTATTGCAAAACGATTACATTTTGCATGATCACTGACACATATTGTATTGGATTCACATCAAATGAATTTAGAAGAGGAAAACAATAGGACGAAGACTAATTAATGAGAACCATCTTGCATGATCACTGACACATTATTGTATTGGATTCACATCGATTGAATTTAGAAGAGGAAAATAATAGGACGAAGGCTAATTAATGAGAACCATCTTGCATGATCACTGGCACATTATTGTATTGGATTCACATCAAATGAATTTAGAAGAGGAAAAAAATAGGACGAAGGCTAATTAATGAGAACCATCTTATGATGAAATATAATTACTGAAACAAGCATCTGTGCATATTTATTTATAACCAACAATTAAATACTTTTGTTTATGCAAAGAATCATGAAAGGTTTTTACGCCTGAAATTAGTTTCTGGGTATATTTACTTTTAACAAACATATAAATCGTTTTGGTCGTTTGGAAGCTTCAGAACTTCTGATGTCTGATATCAATTTTAGTGCATATTCACTCAGTGGCGTGATTGCAACTTTTGCCGCCATACTTCTACAGGTTACATAGAGAGCATAAACCTCAAAATAATATAATAATATACAGGAAAAAAACATTTTATTAGAAACGCAATTCGCATTTGACGCCCTCCATTTCTGCAGAACGGTTGCAAAATCATGCATCTACCACCAGTCTTTCTTCTAGATGGGCAATTTATGGACAAAAGGTATAAAATGCGAATTAATTCTATTAGTTAGCTTTTTTTATTCACACAATGATTGAGCTAGGGCGACTGTTCCTCTTGATAATAAAAATGTTTTCCTACACGTTTGATTTTGCCGCCTCTTTTGAAGTGCCGCCCTGGGCGAACCGCATCCTCCACAACCGCCCCCTTTAGCTGCGCTACTGTATTCACTTCTAACTTTAAATCTTTTTAGGTCATACGCAGAAATATCAGAAGTTCTATTATGCGATGTAGAGCAATAAATTTTTTTTATTTTAAATGCACGATAGTTACTTCAGAAATACTTTTTGGTGTATATAATTATTATTACTTTCTTATTGGTGAATTTGCTGAGATATATTTAGTTGAAACTCCTTCAAAATTTTAATTAATTACTCGTTACGCAATTCTTTCATTTATTCGAGAAAATTAGTTACCATTCTATTTATTGAAATTAACTTCTATTTTTTGTATCTGCGAAGCTTGCTTAAAAATTAAATTTTCAACCCTGGCTTTTGTTAAATATTTATGAAAGAAAAATACGTAACGAGCTTTTTCTTTCACAAGTTATTATTTCATCTACGAAAATATTCGTCGTTTGAATTCTGAACTGAAAGTTGTGGTTAAAAATTACGTAACTGATTCTACGTTATTCGGTTCATTTTCCCATTAAAAAAAATTAGAATTCGAGAGAAATACCAGGATATTACATTCAATATTCTGTTGAAATGACTAATATATACTAAGATTACATAATCCCATTGCGTTTTAGTAATCTACTTTGGATTTTAAAATCCATTAACATTTGGGAAAAAGCCTAACTCGCCTATTTACGTGAATAATTCAATTAACTCCCAGAATCTTCACAACACTGACGAAAAATTCCTCTCTCTCTCTTAGAAATGGATATTATTATTCATATCCTTCCTTATTTTTACGAAACTTCCATTCGGAAATGGAATAAAAATCAGAGTTGCACGAGATTTTTCCAGAAGATGTCCTTTCATTTTTTCCTTCCTAGAATCGAAATATTTTATGCACTCCAAATCTCCAGTATTACATAAAGTCATGAGCCATGTTTCCAAGAGCGGGGCTATCAGGCAGTTGTATAGAGAAGGGAAACTCATGCATTTATTCAGTGCATGAATTCTGCAAACAGTGATTTCTTTTAAATATGTATTATAACTCGACATTTAGACTGGATATGTACTTTTATTCCAAACTAGCTCTTTTGGGTCTCGATTTTATGTTTTTCAGTTTTGGTAAACTCAAAATAAGTAGAAAAAAATGTCTTTAGAAGGCTTTCTTTTTCCTGCCGCACAAACGTGAATTTTTTTGCATACCTGTTTATATTTTGAAGAAATAATTTATACTTTTCTTTTTGGAAACAAATTATCTTTCGAAGAAATGAATTCTAAATAGCTGAGTGCCGTTTCAATTAATTTAATGGAATTATAATTCAAGATCTTAATAAACATCTTCTTTCTTCTAAAGCAAGAAATAGGTGGAATGGATAGTTGAATTGCAACTTTAGCGTTCGGATTTTATTACAGTGAAGCACCGTTTATACGTCTTTCAAGGGATTGGGGTCAAACGACTTTTGCGTATCTGTTCACTTTTTAAGAAAAGAATTTATACTTTTCTCTTGGGAAACAAATTATCTTTCGAAGAAATGAATTCTAAATAGCTGAGTACCATTTCAATTAATTTAATGGAATTATAATTCAAAATTTTAATAAACAGCTTCTTTCTTCTAAAGCAAGAAATAGGTGGAATGGATAGTTGAACTGCAACTTTAGCGTTCGGTTTTGAAACTACAGTGAAGTACCGTTTATACGTCTTTCAGGGGACTGGGATCAAACGACGTATATTCGAAATTTTAATAAACAACTCTGATTACTACAAATTTAATGCTGTTCATTCAAATTCACTTAAGGGGACATACGACTATTAAACCTCGAAAATTTTCTATTTTATGAAAAAAATATATATTATTCCTCTGTCTTTTCTGAACAATTTAAAACAATCCGCGTTAAAAATTCCCATAATTATGAAAGTTATGAAGGAAACTGCATCAGCTATTCAACGTAAACATCAAATATGGCCATATTTTTAAAGCGCTATATCTCAAAATTTGTGTTTTTGATATTGCATACACGATATCTCAAGAACTATTGAATATTTTGTCCATAAAATTCTTACGAATACATATTGTGCTATGTTCTACAAATTGAACCACGTTCTTGATCACATTTCTCCAGAAAAGATTTTTTGGGGGGGCGGGGTGTTAAAAAAGTTGAAATTTTAACGATATTTAATATTTTTATTTCAGATTGGTTCATAAAATAGAAATTAAATTGAAATTATAATAAATTCAGGTTAAGTTTCTTAAACAAACTGTTTGGATTACTTAGATACCCAAAATATTGTGTTTAAATAAATATTTTATCCGTAATCATGCGCGCAAGGTGACTATCTCATTTGTTCTGCAAAAATTATACCCATATTTATTACTCTCTCAAATAAATACATACAGATATGAAGGTTTGGAAATTAGTGTACCATAAGAGAAAGAACAGATATTTTTCTAGGGAAAAAGAGGGAGTTTGTGAATTGCATTGTTTCAGAGATATAATATATCGAATTTGACAGATTTCCAACATTTTTTCGAGGTTTAAGAGTCGCAAATCCCCTTAAAAGTGATAATTTTAAGATTGCTACTATAGCAGTATATTACCACGTAGTAATAAACACAATAATTAAATTTTAAAATTAAGCATTTATCATAAATGTGCGAAAAATCATACCTTTTTTTGCATAACTTGGGTAGTAATTATACATTTCTTATTATATACGATTAATGTACACACAGATAGGCATTCAGTTAAAAAGAAATCTTAAAATAAAAGAAGCAGATAAATAATGTGTGAGACAGAAAATTTATGAATTTTAGAAAGGAGGAAAACGACGTCTAACGAAGTTTTTCGTCGTATAAACGAAACTGATAAATAATGTATGAGACAGAAAATTTATGAATTTTAGAAAGGAGGAAAATGACTTCTAACGAAGTTTTTCGTTGTATAAACGAAGCGGATAAATAATGTATGAGACAGAAAATTTATGAA
>BGPR01003490.1:78311-101772 GCA_013235015.1 Araneus ventricosus
ATGTATGAGACAGAAAATTTATGAATTTTAGAAAGGAGGAAAACGACGTCTAACGATGTTTTTCGTCGTATAAACGCAGTACTTTATCATTACAATAGATAGGAACGAATCGGGACTTAGATGAAACGACGAATAAATGTAAACTGTGTATAAATCCAGTCTGGAATATTGTAGTATTATTTGGGACCCCAATTACCGTAATAAAATTGAAATTATTTAGCGAATTCAAACCAACTTCTTGCGATATTTACTTTACAAGAAAAATTGAATTTATTTACAAGATATATCTTCTTCGTGTCTACGTGATGTTTAATATGCCTAGTTTGCGTTCCAGACGAGATGTTTTTTGTGATCTTCTCTTTTACAGGGTCATAAATGGTTCCATCGAATGTACTGATATACTGAGCGCTGTAAATTTCGCTGCGCCTACCAGATCTTTAAGGAACCAAAGTTCTTTTCCAAATGTATATTCATCATTTAATTATATTAACAGGTTCCCGTTATATAAATTTTATAAGGCTTTCAACAGTATCTCTGGTGAAATGGACATTTATCATATGTCTGCTACTGTTTTTAAATCGAATTATTTTCAACTTTTAAATACATGACCTGATTTCTTTTTCTTATTTCACTCTTGACTATACATATTAAGATTTTTATGCGTTTTCTTATTTTTGTGTTGATTTTTTGACCCTTGCTTTTTTAATGGTTTTTTTATTTAATGTTCTAAATTTTGAAAAACAAATGTGATGTTTTTATAATTTTAATGTGACGGTATGCAACATGGACTTTTAGAACCCCAGTGTGTTTTTAGTGCTTTTGCAATTGCCTGTTTTCGTTTTAAAACATTTATGTGTTTACATTCTTATGATTAATGTGGTTGTGAGCTTTGAACTGTTGCATTCGCTGCAGTTACTTCTTTTCTTTGTGTTTTAATTCACTTTGTGGCTTGTGTTCTTTATGTGTTTTTGATCATGATATCTCTGTAGTGTGCTCTCTTTGAATAAATAAATAAATGAGAAACGTATGAACGGTGCTTTAATGTATATGCAAGCTATTTTGGAACTTAATTTTGAGCCGTGGTCAGACGACGGGGATGAGACCTGAGGCTGTAGCCCTTCTGTAAACTTCAGCACCACACTAGCAAAATGATGTTTGACCCCTGTTAATTTAATGTGAACCAGATATCCATAATGTTGGATATCCTGTTGAATCCAGTCTTGAACCTGCGACAAGTAAGATATAATAAGTTGCACTGCGAATATAAATAATATTAAAAAAAACAGTTGGGTTCTTTTCATTAATATTCAATTTAATTTATTTATTGAAGCTTCCCGGCATGTCTTCGTATTTACTGAGATCTACAACTAATATAAATAAACAAAAACATTTAAATAATTTTTTGTTTGAGTTGCCACTTCTATGTAAATATGTATCTTAACAAAGATTCATTTGCAATTTAGTAGTCAGATGAGATTATATTGTCAGAAGCAAGGTAAGAATAACGAAAATAAATTCATTAAAGATGTTATGCATGATACAAGGCGTGAAAAAGCAAAATTATCAAATTGAAAGTTTATAGAAGCATTTTGATTCAGAACTTTGGGAACTAAACTTTTATTGCTGTGATTGATCGCAACGAAGCGGCAATTTTATTTACACAAACCTGGCTAGCTGTCTATGTAAAAGTTATCCTTTTGGATTCGAATACATCATAATTTACAATTTGATGTTACGGATAATTTCATGAAAACCAACTCTGATTTTTCATATCCCAGACAAAATAAAATATGGCGCAAACTTAACGATCATATATGATTTAAAGAAAAAGAAATAGATTGGACAGTCATTGAAAAAGATTGAAACAGTGGCATCTTGACGGATAATAGAATTATCCTATTAGTAGGTGATTCCTAGGGTTGATATACAAAATTACAAAACCATCTTGACTGAGGACATCGATAATATACAACAGAATGTTCATAGCGAGTTCTCTGATGGACGTGAGAATATGAACGAAACTGCACACAATGTAAACTGTGAGAGTAATATTAAGGGGCTGAATATGCAAAAGTACAGAACCATCTTGATTTAAGAAATTGATAATATAATACAGAATATTCCTAGCTAGTTCTGTGAGGGACGAGAGAATACGAATGGAACTGTGCAGAATGCAAACTGTGAGAGTAATATTAAGGGGGTTGATATGCAAAAGTACAGAACCATCTTGTTTCAGGACATTGATAATATACCGCGGAATGTTCATAGCGAGTTCTCTGAGGGACATGAGAATATGAACGGAACTGTAACAATGTAAACTGTGAGATAATATTAAGGCTGTTACAACTCACTGCAAAGCAGACCTACAGATGTTGCATCACACGGAAATAACGGACGAAATCGACTGGGAAAATTATTTTGTCTGAACAGACAATCTTCTTCCTTTCAGATAGCTGCCTAAAGTGTTGTAATCCCTTTCTGACGAGAGCTATAGGAAACTATAGAAAATGGTTACTATTGCCAAGATAGGTGTTCTTGCCTAGATAACAGAAAATAAACTTTGACAGTTGAGGTTTCTCGAGGCGTCACTTCCCACCACTGTTTTGGTAATGTCGATCTATAAATGTATGGGCTAAGCGCCTACTTCATGATTCTAATGAACTGCAGGTGTTTCAGTAGCCTGAAGAGGAACCATAGAATTGTTGTCCGACCACTGCGCTAGTAGTTCTCTTAATAAAACTAGAGAATTCGTGGGGATGGGAAGATCATCTCCACTCTCATTACAACAATCTGTCTGTTTTAAAATCAGTATTGTGTTTAGTGTTTCACTGCAATTCAATACTCCTTACATTCAGAGTTACAATGAGCAAATTTATTTTTGAAGATACATGGAACCCTATATCTAATTAGAATTCTAATGATTTATTTGCACTTTTAATGATCTGTGTTTGTGATAACGAGAAGTCTGATTGAAACATTTTTGGAAATAATAACCAACTTGAACATTTAAATGCTTTTTCTGAATCTAAAACAGTCTTTTTTTTTAAATTGAAATTTATATCAAGAAATTTTAGGCATCTAATTATAAGCCTCGTTCATACATTATCAAATTCCAATAACTTTATGTTGTTAATGATTTTCTGTATTTCCTAACAACTCCTATTTTTCTCAAAAATATATACTTGATCAAACGCAATCTCATTTCACGAACAAAAGTTGGATTCCTTTTCGTTAGAAACTATAATTTCCTCTTTATATGCGCTGAAGCACACACACAATTTATTTACGAATATTTAAAATGTATTCCAGAAACAAAGTTACTTGTAAAATTAGTCATGGAAACAGAACACTATACGTAGTATTAAAACCATAACACTGAAATTAACAATATATTAGAGAGGGAAATATTTTCTTACCCAAAATAACGCTTATTGCGAAAACGGGATAAAATTGCACCCATTGATTCGATGCAACAAAAGCAGGCGACATAACAAAAGCCAATTGATTTAGTGCCTTTCAAAAACCCATTACACAAACACGCCCAGCGTTTCCTTGAAACCTATTTTGTAACAAGATCTATGATGGGCAAGCATTTTGTTACCCTTTAACAGAAGGTTGCTGCACAATGCGTCTCAGACAGTGGTTGAATCGAGCGAAGCTGGATTCAGCTAATGATCGCATAAATAATTCAAGTGCATTGAAACGCATTCGTCTCTGCCAGGATGTTGTGTATGAATATTTAGTTTAGCTGGTGCACGCGAATGCGAATAAAATATTCCCGAAGGAGATTCCTGCAGTTTCATGCACGACTTGGGCGGCGTGATAAATCTATTGGAGCATTGACTTCATTCAGTTGTGGGATGGGAACAGACGTCGGAGTTTCTTGGTGCAATAATGAATGCCGTTTGCTTTCAGCGCTGTCTGGCGGATGGTATTGAATACTTAGGGATATTTGCCAAAGTATGCGCTTAATGAACCCATTTTGTGATAGAGAAATAGGTGTGAATGGGGTTATGTTTTTTTGTGCAAGTTAAAGTGTTTATATGTTTTATTTTATGATAACGAATTTATTCTTCTCAGAATAGTAAAATTTGGCATATAGTTCCCAGAAAAGCCTTTTTTGGCGTTCATGTTTTATTAAGAATTTTCTAATATTATCGGATATCGAAACTAATGAGGCGTCATTTTAAAAAAGTCTCCAATTTTGAAAATGATTTCAAAAGAATTAGAAAACAAACATTGGATCTCGATAAAAAAAATGAACATTGAATTTTTCTGACGACACAGTCACATAGAAAAAAATGGAATTGCAACGTGGATTGAAATTTAAACAGAAACTGGATGGGAATCATGATGCCGTAATCAAGTTTAAAAGCCCACCAGTGTATTACGGCATGGAGTGGCATGGTTATGGAATTTAGATCCTGAGAGGAAGGATATGGGTTTTTATCTTCTGGCTGTGATCTTAAACGGTATCTTTCGAGAAGACTAGTAGACATTTTTGCGATCTGGCAACTGGTTGGCTGGCTGGCTTCTGGAGGCGGTTCTCCTAGTGAAGCACAAATGAGAGCACCCTATTAGCACAAGATATTGTACGATATCCTCACGATGTTATTCGATATTCTGAATATAGTCTGATCGCACAATATCGTGAGGATATCGTAGAAATATTGTACAGCATCTTGTGCTAATAGGGCAGTTTCCCCTCAAATTCTACCAGAATTGCAACCTACTACCATGCATTCGAGAGCAGTCAGACCTCTATATCAGGTGCAAACCAGGTGATACAAAGGCACTTACATCAACGGAAGATGCTTGTCTGCCAAGTAAACGGGTCTTATTGATCGAGCATTTTAAAATAACAAAGAGGTATTTCTGATAATATAAAATTTAATGTTTTACAATTACAATAAACAAGAAAATTTCATGCATACATGATTATATTATAAATTATAGGCAAAAATTTCATAATAACATTAGCAAATTAACGTTTGATCAAAAGGCCTCCAGTGCTAAAACCTGAATATTCCATTTCCAACTGAAGCTACTGAGATGCCATTGAAGTGTAGAATAAATTTTCTCACATTGATTTTGCCACAGAAATCAATAGATGTTTATAAGCGACGGCCTAAATAAAATCCTACAACTAGTTAAGAATTTTTAAGATTCCGACAGTCGAAAGTTTTGAGATATTTGGAAATGAACCCAGTAATAGTTAAGAACTGTGTGTACTAACATAGAGTCTAACCATTTCAAAAGGAAAAGATTCCTGTCTAATCCAAAAGAGTAATAAGAATTGGACTCGTTCCAAACAGCAAGATTGATAACTGCAGCATTATCTCAACTGCCAGCGGGCATGAAAAGCTTCCGCTTTTCTGTACAACAGACGGTTAACTTAACCAAAACAACTACTTAGTAATGCTTCTCTAAAGAAACACAACAACAAACTAATCACCGACGAACATATTGTTTTACTTTTTCATAATACATTACAAAAATGTTAAGACTTCCAAAGAATGATGCCAAAAGGAAGAAGGCCAAATATGGCACTTGGAAAGTTAATCATTTTTACCTTGCTGCAGATAAATTTTGTGCCAAAATATTTTCTTCATATGCAGGTATTTGTGAATTCCCATTATACATGCTTTAATTGTTTGAATTCTAATAGTTTCCTTCCTTCACAACTTGCTTTGCATTTAATTTTCCAAAGACTGATAGTTTTTAATCGCTACATGGATGCAACACATTGAATAATGTTTAAACACTTTTGAAACGAAGAAAAACTCTTGATTAGGAACATAATAATAGTATAGCAATATAGTTGAATATTATAATAGTACAGTAGAATTACTCTGAAACAATTTATCATAACTTAATCAGCTAATTTATAAGAAATTGATATGCAAATTCTACGTTGCCAGCTTAAAAAAAATCGATTAAAATATTTCCATAAATACATTGGACATTATGGTTGTATATAAAAATAGATAAGCCTTATTATTAAGAAACGTGAGTTGATTTCCATGAAGTATTTCCAATATCAACGATTTTTTCAATCAAGCATTTCCAATATAAACTATTTTCAAACATCATTGAATAATTTTGGATAACAAATCAACTCATAAACTATAGGGAGAAAAGAGAAACGTTGCATACATAAAACCATCTTTGCGATATTTCCTCTAATGAAGAGTTCGTAGCGTCTTTAAGGTAAGAACCCAGGTGCTATCAGTATCTATTATTTTGATGGTTTCTTTCCTGAACCATGGAATTCAAGACTTTTTATTCATTGAGAATTTTTGCCGAAAATTGAATATGTTTTAAGGTTTCATTTTGTATTTTTTCCTGAATATTTTGAGATAGAAACAATTATCGAGTAGCTGATAACTGACAGCCAGATCAAAATTTCGCATTTTCCCATTTTAAGTGGATTTGGTGCCCCCAAATTTTTTCCTACAATATTGATCAGATTTATTTAATTTTGTAGTAGATAGATGTAAACTGTGCAGAAACTTAAATTTCTAAAATAAATTTCGTTTTCAAAAGTTACAAATTTAAAAGTTTGAATTTTTTTGAAATTAAGTTCTTTAAAAAAATGCTTCTTCTCATGCAATTTTTAATATTTTTCCACAAATTTTTTTGAAAGGGACATCTCAATGTACTTAACAGAAATAGGGATCGGATATTTGATATCTACATATCTGAAAAAGAAATTTCAAAATTTTGTAAACATTTTTGGAAAATATCAGAAATTTTTACTTTGTACATTTTAAAAAAAATTCTAATCAAAATTTGCCATTCACCATTAGATTATATATACAATAAATTCCTTTAAACGAAAATCTGTTTTCACTCATCCTGATTATAATCCATTTAATGTTACTTTAAAATTCATAATTTAAGAAATAACATAATTAATGAAGACAAATAATTTTATTTAAAGTATTCATTTCCGACAATGTGTTTTGCTATTTCAGCTTCGTTACCATCGTAATAACATTAAACAGTGATCACATAAAGTTGTTGCGAGCATTCTAGTAACAGAAAAACATTTATATATTTAACAGTAGAAAATTCCAGTTAGATGAACTAAGTTTTCAACCCAATGGTCCATCTATGAAGCATATTCTCTTAAAAAAGTTATGAATTTCTTTCTGTATTCAGTTAAAACAAAAACTATTTCATTCGCGACATTCCACAACAGAACCTACATAAAAAAAATACACTTTATTATCTTATCTCGTATTCAGATCATTCGAGAGAACCTGGCTTATTGCTACTTACCAACAGGAAGAAAATTAAAACTGGGTGCTTCATACATGAATCAGGACATATGCAGTCAAGTCACAAGCCCTTTCCCTCCAACATTAATCCCGCCAGCCATGAACTTTCCCTTAATGTCCGAGTGTCCTCTTCATGAAAGTAAATAGGACAAGAGCGGACAGGACAAGAGTCCTGGTCGTAATGTATCTATAAATAAACATAACACCGCTTATTATGTGCGCCTATGATGCGGCTGGAATAGCCAAGCACAGCGGAATTGATTTTTTCGTCCAACTATTCCGCTGAAAGGGAAGCGCGCTGACACTTTATCATCACAAGAAAACGACCTTTATTTGACCTTCGAATCGATATCAACGTTATTTGTCTTGTTTTTCCGCTCCAGGAATTTTATGAGATTCCTCGCGATACTTGCAAATGTCCATCGTGAGGTAATGATGACGATGCCATGGATCAGTTGAGAGACTGAATGCATTAATGCGTGAGTTAATCAAAAAGAGAGTTTTTCGGGGTTTTTCCCCTCTCTGTTTCTTCCCTTCTTCGGGTTTTTCCCTTCTGAGACTGTTTTGACAGTTTCAGAATTGGTTGTCGGTAATTTTGATGGAATAATACCTGTTTCTGATGACAGGAGTTGGATACTTTTATTGACAGGAATGCGAAATGAGATTATTGAAGAATGATTGTATTAGATGAAAGGGTAAATGGAAATGTGAACTTTATATACATATTTGGAAGGAATTCTTATCCTTTGAAATTATATTCGATATTTTACTAAGAAATAATGAGATTATATGAACGCATAGAGCAAGAGAAGCAAGATTTAAATGAGTCTACATACTTAGACATAACATTTTTGTTCTTTAAATTCTTAATTGATGTATTTGATGAAAACAAAGAATGGGAATATGTATGGAAACGTATGAAATATTTATGTTTCCTTGACAAAGAAATTTTATTATTAGTAATCTCACATCATATATATATATTAAAACAGTAAACAAATAAGAATAAAATAAAATCAGCTGTCTTATTATCGTCTGCTTGTTTAGGTGGGGAAAAATATGCAAAATATTTACATCCATAAAAACAAAATATCGAAAATTAATGAATGAAATATCAAAATAGGCTGGGATTAACGGGAACTGGTGGCGTTTGAGGACGAATAGTAGATTCACGTCACTGGGGGGCTAATTCAATTCTTGGTAAGAAAACAACGCCTCCACGATTACATTCAGATACAGAAACAAATTCAATAATCAAACTCTTTTTAGCATTATTGCTAGAGTTTGTGTTTAGAAAACACCGAATTTATTTATATTTACGCCCGTTCGGGATTTCCCTTGCTGATGACGCGTCCTGGACGTTGGCGGTTTGTTCCTTTTTGTTGTTTTGTCTTTTCTTTTATGACGTTTTTTTTGTTAATATATATATATATATATTTCAATTTCTACTGAATAGGAAGCTTTTTTATTATCTAAACAAATAAAATGACTTATTTAAACTCATTTTCCTTTTTATTTAAAAAAACCACATCCATTTACTATTGTCAAAATTTTCGAACATAATGATTCTAATGTTTTGAAATAGAATTTGTTAATAGATGTGGGTAAATGCGAACACTTGTGTTTCACTAGATATTACCGAAAAACTTTTATGTAAAAAAACTCGTTGACTTCTTTTCACCTGCTCCTTTTAAAAATCAGCTTTTTTTAAACATATTTTCTTACATAGCTTTTGAAGTTAAGCTATTTTGGGAACCTAAAATGCGGGCTCTGTATGAAAATATGTAAGAAACTGTGTTTAAGCAAATTAAAAAAAATATTGTGCAAAGTTCTATTTATAAGCACGAAGAAATTATTAACAGTCGACGAAATAGTGGTAAAAAATGATATGCTATTTAGAAAAAAGTATCCATTATTTTAATTTTTAATTTAAAATTTCTCTTATTCATATATTGTGAAAACAGCAGAAAAATTTTTATAACCATTACGAGTAATAGAAACAATCGGCGAAAAAATTTGTATCCAAAATCATTTAAAAAAATTAATGTTAATACGTAATTAATAAGTGCAAATTTTTTGTTCCCTTTCACGTATTAAGTAAGATAAATAAAATTTAAAACCACATTAACAGAAATAAATTATACAGCTTTGAGATCGATAAATTGTTTTTCATGCTTTGTTTTTGTTTCCACCAATTTTATGAAGATTCCCATAGAACTTGCAAATACCTTTCATGTTAAATGGGCATATAATGGTGATACCATGATTAATCTGTGATTTTTTTATATAGAGTATCATATATCTTTTACTTCAAGAATTCCGGCTTTTGCCAACATTCAATTTATTTTCTTTATCTTGATTAAATTGGAAGTATTTACAAAATATACAATGAATATTCACGTTCAAGATTACGATTATTCACGATTACTCGGAGTCCGCATCTGGATCTCCTACAGAAACCTGCACACTCTGTGCAGAAAATCCTTCAATGGCGGCTATCACCTCGTCTCCCGCGCAAATGTTTTCCTCTCTATTCCCTTCACTTCCTCGGCCGTGGGGCCGGAACAGTTAAGCGGAGGTTCACGGTATGACTTCATTTAGGATATCAGAAATTGATTCACCTGATTCCTTTTAACAACTATAGAAATTTATTACTGGAAATTTGCATGATTGACATCTGCACGATATGCCTTATGTCTTTATACAACATAACGTATTTCGTAATTTCCGATATTACTAATGTAATAGCCCAGATCTTTCTCTCGGTAACGCTCTGACGTCGCCAGCAATAAAATTCGCGCCATAGCACTGCGAGACGTTAAACGGCATTGTTCCATTGTTAGAGAACTTAAATTTTTGTAATTTTAAATTTAAAAGAGAAATTGTCGTTATAATTTCAAATTTAATAGCTCTAAAATAGTGAAATAAAATTTGCTATCGATTGATATAAAATTTATCTCGCTATGGTTAACAGTTCCAGAAAAATTTTAAATTATATTAATCATATATTTCAAATTAATTTCAGTTTTTTAATGGAAAGTAGTAAATTACGTCAGTGGTATATTATGCGTGTGATATGGTTTGGATGCCACCATGCATTTATGTTATTTGTTGTGAACCAATGTTAAACATTTCTCTCGCATATATATCCATTTAAACACGCCAAATTTGTCGGGAAATGTCTCGAATGAAGAGGCAATTTGCACCCGTCATACCATGACGGGTGATTTTCTAGTTTATGTAATACTAATTTATCGAATATTGTTGCATTTAAATGTGAATTTATAAGATGTTTGGTCTTAAAATTTCTTTCCTACTTTCATTTTTGTATAAAATATTATTTATTTTCACTTAAGATGTATAATAATAAAAAAATCGAGTTTTTTCTTGAACTTAACCCAACATATTCTAATATCCCTTAGCCAAATACACTTTTCATTTATTTTCCTCAATATTGATAATATCCTTAAATACTAATTAATTATGAATATACCTAATTTGAATGAGAATTTATTACGAATATGTATAATTTAAATGAGAATTACTTATGAATATGCATATTTTAAATGAGAATTAATTATTTATTGCAAAATAACTATCTGCATCGAATCAAAATTCGTGTTTCTATGGCATACACCATTAAATGATATTTCTCATGAAATGAGCCTGTTGGCATCTGAGTGATTTTGACCGAACAGCAAATACAGGAATTGAAAGTGAATCAATATGAAGTCTGGAGTATTAATCTTCTGGCATTTAATTCCCAACTGAGACAAAGTTTTACATCATTGGGCAGTCCTGCACAATCCGTCTGCTCCCAACAAGCTCTCGGCAATGACTGCATTAGCAAGTCAGAGACAGCCTCCTCCACCAATATTCAACATAATTTATCCAGTTTTAATTACGAATTCTGAGCCTACATCGAATGAAACAAACGCATGCCCTCGAAGGCTTGTCCAATATCCTTCTACATGCCGGATGGACGTGCCCAAACCTCATGGGGGGTTAGGACAGGAATTAAAACGTTTTCAACGCTCGTTCTGTCTGTCTGATGGAATTTTGATTGTTCTCCAACAGTCGTATATGCTAATCCTGCCACCTGTCCTGAGGGGTGTTCAGTTAATCCACACGCGAGAGTGCTTCATTAATATTAAATGTTCAAGTTGGATAAACAGCGCGTATTTAATTAAAAGTAGCGATCTTCCCCGAACAGTTGAAAAGGCATTGGGAAGTTTTCCCGTCGAAGATTGAATGTCGGGGAATACAAATCGTGCAGGAATGTGTCTTCAGGGAGATTAGGATCCTCGACTTGTTATCAAAATTTATAGTGGGAAAAGCCTCGTTTTATTAAGTGAGCCTGTCTAAAAGAGCTGGAAGTGGTTGTTTGCGATTCCGTACTTATGCGCGTAAGTGATGATTCGGAAAGGATATTGAATTCGGTCCTTTATTAAGCAAAGTGAGATTCGGTGGAATCTTCCTCAGACTTTAGGATTAGTTTCATTCGCAGATTTCTGTTTGATGTAAATTTATGATGCTCTCGGAAACATTCTTTTAATGAAGTTTTGACTTTGTCTCTAATAATTATATCTAGGCATATTTGGGTTACTTTTATATTTTATAAAACATTTTTTATAAAATATAGAAGTAACCCAAAATAAAAGTAACTTATTATTTATTTTGGGTTACTTTTATAATTTAATACTAGTGATTTTTGTGCAGTTTTGTTGGTGAAAAGAATTTAAACGGATTTGAAAATCGATTGGAAACATATTATTTATTTCATTTATTGGAAGAAATGTAATACATTGTAAAGAATCCTTTTCTTGTTCTTGATTGTTTAATAATAATGTAATTTTAATTTTATTGCGATGTAATGTTCTTTGATTACAAATGCATCAGCTGGTTTATATATATTAAATGGGAACTATGGATGGAATGAACGAAATGTAAAAATAGCAAATACTTTCTCATGTGCATTCCTTCTCTACTTTTTAAGAAAATAATAATAAAATACAAGTAAAATGTTTCAATAAGTCACTTAAAATACTTTCGCTGCTATATTACACTTTCCTTGGAGGTGGAAATGAAAGTCTGCATTCTGAAATATAATTGTGTTTTTGAGAATTTTGGAGCACAAATTAATTTTAAATAGCAGGAGGTTGTTTTTACGATTCTGTACTTATGTGTATGAGTGATGATTCCGCAGGATATTGAATTCCATTCTTCATTAAGCAATGTAAGATCTGGTTAAATCTTCCTTAGAGCAAAGGATCAGTTTCGTTCCTTAGATTTCAGTTTCATTTAAATTTGTTTTGAAGTTGAAATTTTGTTCCTAATGCGTATGGTTAATTATATGCTGTTAGAAAACATTTGGGTTACTTTTATATTTTATAAATTCAATGTTAGAGACTTTTGTGCAGATTTATTGGTGAGAAGAATTTGAAATAGTCATAAAAATCCATTAAGAACTTGTGATTTATTTCACTCTTAGAATAAATTTGATATGCTGTCAAATATTATCATGAATTTTCCTATGGCAATTTTCATTAAAAATGTTTAGAAAATCAAATATTCTCTGTAGATAATGCTTCTATGAAATGTAATTTTAGTACTAGATGATAATAAAGAAAATACTCTAAATCATTATAGAAAATCATAATAACGATACACTTGTATATTTAACGTTTCTCGAAATTCAGATATATAAAATTTTCAAATTTCAAATTAAATAACAGAAAAAAACATTTAATAATTGCAACTGAAATAATTTTTTAAATAATGCACAATAATAAATTTGCTTCAAGTTCCTTAATTAGGTATTACGCTTAAATGAATCTCCCACTGATGGAAAATATACAATCATTCATTTTACAACCCGAAAAATCATAAAATACCTCATGATAAACGTTTTTGAACTGAATTAAATAATCGCCAACGGTTTGTTAATTAAAATAAAGTACAGGGACACAAGTCCTATAAAATACAAAACTATCTGGAAAAGGTCAATAAAAGAAGTTTCTTTCAACGAATGCAGTTTTATTTTTTCGAAATAAATAAAATTTATTAAGCTACGTTTTGTCTATATGTTTGTGTTAAAAACGTAGCGAAGTTTTATCAATTTAAATTATTGCTTTTACTTTAGTCAACATATGTTTATACTCATTTAATAGTTCAGCACACGCACCCATTTTTGGAACATTAGCACACGCGCTGGGTCATTTTGACCCCAAATTGTTAGACTCTTACTCTTTATTTTATTGGCTATTTGTACAAAAATAATATGTGATCAAAGTGTAAGATAATTTTTTTGTAAAAATAACTTGTATTTGAGACGCAAATGCGATTTTCAAATAAGAAAAAGGAAATTGGAGGCCATGTGGAGATTATAGGCGTTTCCGGGTCACCACTTGCTAATTAATTATGCAAATGACCAACTCCATGTCTATAAACAACATCTTTATTAACATAACAAAAGCGACGTCGGCATCTAAAACAAAACAAGGAAAATTCAAAACTTGAAACTCAATTATTTCACAACCGCACATTTATTTTTAGTCACGTTCAACTCGATCTCGTCAGTTCACTTATCTGTCTGAAGTCTTGACCGCAGCGCTACAAGGAAAATTGAACTTACATCCTTTTCTCCCCCGTTTCTGTATTCTTTTCTTCTCCGCTGCGCACGTTCGTGCTCTTCCATACCCATAACGTTCAATTAACCTGAAACGGTAGCACACACATTGGTTAATTTGATCCCAACGCCCCAGTAATAAGTGAGAAACCCCGTTCGCCGTTTTTGGCCTTCTTATCCTCTTCTTCTAGCTTCCCTATGAAGGTACAGGAAGTAACAGGGGCAAGTGTTAAAAAATTTCTAGAATTTTTTAACAAAAGAGACGGAGTGGGGTCAAAAAGACCCCATGCGTGTGCTGACGGGTTAATAGTTACATACAAAGACAAGACATGTAATTGCATCTCATAGAACAAGCAAAGCAATTCATTCTTCCGGGCTATTCTGTAGTGGATTGGAACTGCAATCGGATTTCTAGTGCGTTAGGGAAAGATCGTTAGTACGTTAGCACACGCACTGGTCAATTTGACTCCAGCGCCCCAGTAAAAAGTGAGAAACCGCGTTCACCGTTTTTGGCCTTCTTATCCTCTTTTTCTAGCTCCTCTATGAAGGTACAGGAAGTAACAGGGTTAAGTATTTAGAAATTTCTAGAATGTTTTAACAAAAGACAAAGGGTGGGGTCAAAAAGACCCCATGCGTGTGCTGACGGGTTAATAGTTACATACAAAGACAAGACATGTAATTGCATCTCATAGAACAAGCAAAGCAATTCATCCCTCCGGGCTATTCTGTAGTGGATTGAAACTGCAATCGGATTGCTAGTGCGTTAGGGAATGATCGTTAGTACGTTAGCACACGCACTGGTCAATTTGACCCCAGCAACCCAGTAAAAAGTGAGAAACCCTGTTCACCGTTTTTGGCCTTCTTATCCCCTTCTTCTAGCTCCCCTATGAAGGTACAGGAAGTAACAGGGTCAAGTATTTAGAAATTTCAAGAATGTTTTAACAAAAGAGAAAGGGTGGGGTAAAAAAAACCCATGCGTGTGCTGACGGGTTAATAGTTACATACAAAGACAAGACATGTAATTGCATCTCATAGAACAAGCAAAGCAATTCATCCCTCCGGGCTATTCTGTAGTGGATTGAAACTGCAATCGGATTGCTAGTGAGTTAGGGAAAGATCTAATTTCCTGTAACTAGACTAAGATAATCCTGTTCTATTGGATGATCAGCGGCTTGGTCCGAGAAATGAGGAAGCAATTCAATCGTCTTATACCACTGATTAGGGCGTGTCGAATACTCACAGAATAGGATCGGTTGCATTCCAAACAAATTCTTACTTCGCTTCTAGTGTATCTTAGAGACTTATAAATAATGCCTATCTAAATCCTTGTCGTATATTTATTCAAAGACAGATGTAATATCTTCACTTCTTATTATTCTCAACTTATTTAGGCGAGGAGTTCGCGTTGGCTTGTAATAAAAGTGAGGACATTTTATCTCTCTTCTAAGTATGGATTAAGTTTATTTTTATGAAGATTGTTATTCAGCTCGATGGCTAATATTTTTTATTTCAATCTTATAAGTATTTTTATGTTTGTGTTTGGTTTTCCTTTTTCTTTTAAAATAATGCTTATTAAATAGTAATGATCTGCGTTGTCTTTTGCTGTGAAATTTCGGGCTAAGAAAAGCTATTTTTGGCGTAATGCAAGCTTCTTACAGAAAAATTTCCTAAATATTTTGAATCCATATCGAATTTAATCCTTAACCCTTGTTAAAGTGAACTAGAATGGATTCCTCGTTTGTTTCATTCGATTCTCTTAGAGTATTTTTCTTATTTTTTTGCTTTCTTTGAAAAATTTTGATTTCCATTGTCCTCAACTAAGGTATTTCTAATGGCCTTCTTGTAATGTGAAATAAATTTCCCTCTACAACGTTGCATATTGACGATTTGTCCCCACAAACAAGATAAACAAAGGCTGCAAGATAGCAATATTTCAAGCAAAATAAGCGTTGCAGCAAAATGTGATAAAATTTTGTATATCATGTAATGGCTAGGAAACAGACGCGTAGTTATCAGCATTGGGGTAAGATAAATATAGTTTAATTTAGGACAACGTTCCTCCCATTGGGGTCTCAGGAAGGAAATTGATTCACACTCCAAAACGCCACAAAACCTGTTATGGGAGATCCTCTATATCTCAGTAACTACATATGTTGAAGGCATAACTAATGCTTTATTTTAGAGATAAAGGATAATAACAGAAGTTACAAAAAAAATTGAAAATCGGATTTGTAGTTCAGCAACTACTGAGTCGCAAAATTGGGCAAAATAGGCATGAATTGGTAACTCGATCCTCTATATCTCGGTAAATACATATGTTAAAAACATAACTAATGTCTTATTTTAGAGATGAAGGGTAACAAGAGAAGTTACAAAATAAACTTACTTACACTTAAAAACTTACGAGAAACTTCGAGAAACAAAAGTGTAACTCGAGTAAAGTAGTCCTACGCCTTTAACATCAGCGGCTGTTTGAAAAAGACAGCCTCCCGTCATATTTTTGTCGGATTATTTTGGCACATCTTACTTTTATTTTAAGAAAAGAGAACTGGTGCTCGTTTTCCGGACCAATCTTATAGAAGTAAAATCATATAAATGCAAGAAAATATTACATTCAATCAGTTGATTTTGTTTTACTTTGTATCCAGAGAATGGAGAGCTTGAGCTATATTTTAGCTAACCTACGAATTTATGTAACTTATTAATTAGATGATACATCCGATTTGGGGATTTATTATTAATTTAATCCATATAAGAAATTAAAGAAAATTTGTGATATTGAAGCATGTCCAAGTTATTTTTGCCTCTTAAATGAACGAAGGTAACCGACTAGGTTCGGAGAAAAAAATTTAAGAAAGCATACACAAAAATGACTTGCAGAGCTAAATAACAAAAATAAACCTTAATAGTCACAATTAGATATAAAAATTCATATATAATCAGAAATTTTTGAAAATAATAATTTTTTAAAAATAATTTTAACAAAATTTGTAATGTTAAGAAAAACAGCATAATTGAAACGATATGGGACATATTTAATTTTAATTTCGCATGCGTACTTCTCAAACTATCTAGAATGCAATAGACCACAAGATAACATTTATTTTCATAAATAAATATTTTATCAACACTCAAAGTTGGCGTCATTGATTTTTCGCCAAAATTATCCTATGTTTCGAACTGAAAGGGACTGTAAAACATGACTAAATAAAGTTACCATAAAGTCTGCGGTTAATTACACCCTCAAATGTACCAAATTTCAATGAATTTGAATGAATTGTTTTAGAGATATCACATTTTTCTTAGACCAATTTTAGTGAAATTTTCATTTTTCAAAAAACGCATTTAAAAATATAATAACAGATGATTTTAAATAATTATCAAGGAATGAAATATTCAAAGAATGAGAATAAAAACAATGACTGTTCTAGAATCTTAAAAGTTGTGGCTTCATTTTTAAATCATAAAAAGGCTTTGGAATTTTTCTTCGAAAATCGCTTCATCAACCTAGTCGGATACCTTAACTCAATTACAGTTTGAAGTAACAAAAATTATTTAATTCAGTGCACAAGTCAGCCACGTCATTGCCTGTGAAAGGGTAAAAAAACCATACTTATAAGCTAAAATTTTTATAATAATATAATATAAAAAATATGACCTCGTATTAAAAATATACAAACTTTTTTAATACATTTGCCATTTCAATTTTAACTTCTTTCTGGCAAAAACGATTGGAAATCGTAAATGGAAATTAGTTAAACGCAACATATTATTTCATAACGAAAGAGAAGAGAGATTACTTTGAAGTGATGTTGAAAATTTCAAAATGCCGTTGATGATTATTGATAATTTTAAAGATTATTTTTTATTAGATCCACTAACGTCACTTTCCCATCACTCAAAATACATACAAGTTTGAAGCAGAAAACTGCTTTGAATATAATCAAGAACTGATTCAACAAACATTTATTTGCTTAAAAATCAGCAAATCTTTCTTTTAGAAAGCTGATATTGCAGAAAGTATGTGAATTATCTTGAATAGGCAAGAAAAGATAACTAAATTTCATTTTCACAGTAGTCTAAAATATCGTACGGAAGAACAAGGAATTCATTTTTTAAGCAAACAGCGTGACTTTGAAATTATTATGTGAAATTACCTAAAAGTGAGTGGATTCGTTTCTAAAGATGCTCTGTGATACCTTCACATTCGTCTGTTGCCCAGTTGATTAAAAACTTGAAATTTTTCTGTCTTTTATAGGGCATTCTTACTGAAATTTGATATCGTCACTGCAAACCATATGTAAACTAATTTCATTTGCTGTGTCATGACGGTATACTGCATTTTATGAACAAAAGATAGAAAGCTTGAAGATTGCAGAAACTTACAATCTGAAAACCTCTTTCTGCAAAGACAATAATAATACTAATTTAAAACATACAGAAACTCTTTATATAAATTTTAACAGAATCGTTTTCTGTTAAAACTTTGAACACATTTCATTGACATTATTCTACATATTTGTTAATTAATTTTATACTAGCGCTCTCGCCGCCCTCCTGGAGGGTTCGCGGCCAGCACCCACTTAGCTCAGAACTGCCCCTGCCACCTCTCTACTTCGAGACTCTCATCCACTACTTTTTTCAGTTTTAAATACTTCATGAAGATCAGTGGAACAGACCATAAAACCGTAGTAGGTTTCATATTCTTTGTCGACAATAGATTCCTTTAAAATTGTAATATCTCTCAACAAACCTCGCCTAGTTGTAATGCTTTGTATAATTTTCTCACGAATTTTGGCATGAAAGTCTTCAGATCCATAAATATAGAATGATATTGCCCTAAGTAAACAGTTTCCATCACCTACAACAGGTATTTTACAATATTTCTGACACGCCATTGTGATGGAACTGTTGGGACCTATATATTTAAAATAATACGATAAAACCTTCACACACAGACAGTTCGCCCGCCACAATCGCTCGACGGATTTCGACAATTTTTATTTCATATGAAAGCTTATGACATCTAGATATGTCATCAAGGGTCGTCTGTCCACCATTTATGCACCATACATTCTCTATATGTTTTTTTATTTCGTTCGAAAAGGGGGGGGGGTTGGGGAGGTAGGCGACCCTTTATGATATATCTAGTCATAAGATTTCATATGAAATAAAAATTGTCGAAATCCGTCGGGTGGTTGTGGCTGGCGAACTGTCTAAAGGTTTGTTCCCATAGAGAATGTATGGTGGAGAAATATTTTTTCGATTTCGTTCGAAAATTGGAAGAGGAGGCAGACGATGACATATCTAGACGTCATAAACTTTCATATGAAATGACAATTATCGAAATACGTCGAGTGGTTGGGGATGGTGAACTGTCTGAAGGTTTTACCATATTACTTTAAATATATAGATGCGAAATTTTTAAGTATGCGTGCATTCTTAATATAATAGCTATTTAGAATGATTATTTCGTTTATGGTGAGGCATAGAATACTTCCTGACATAAATATTAATAAGTCATTAAACATACAATAGTATTATATAAACAAATGAATATTCCGTACTTAATCACTGATCTCTCTGTCTCTGCTGTTTCTCTTGATTTCGTCAACTTTAGCAATCATATCGACATTAATCTAACACATACAGAAGCTTTATATGATCTTTAACCAAACCGAAGAAACTCTCAGAAGTCACTTCAATATATTTACGCGAATCGGGACAAATCTAATCTTCCCACTGCGTCAGGCCAGTGCACAGGATCTCAAGAACAAAAGGACGAAGCCGGATTGACAGCGGGCAATTCCACGGCGGCAGCAAAAACAAGTGGAAGTTGATGTTCTTTCTTCCTGGAGGCGCTGTGACTAAAGTTGTCCGCTAATTAAAGATGGCTTATCCAATTACAGAAAGTGTCGTTCGTCTAGAAAGGCCGGAGACGCAGGAGAAAGAATTGCTGTCCTACATATCGGTAACGGATCCCACGTAATCGAATTGCTGGGATTTGACGAAATGAGTTTCTCAAGAAATGCTGTATTCTTCTCTATTTCCGAAGTTGTCTTGTGTATTAGATGATAGGATGGACTGAAAGAGTAAGTGGGAAGGGTTGTTTCGAGTATTTAATGTGCTTTCATTCGGAAAAATCTAATACGCAGATTACCTGTGTGGTTTGAGCAGCCTATTAAGGGTCTTGTTTGGAGAAATTTATCGTTTCATTAACTGTTTCAATTGGTTGAGAAATGGGTACACGACATTTTATTTTAGGGTTATGATTTACTATTGTTTCAATAGGTTGATGAAAACGTGAATTAGCCAGCAGGCGTAAAGCGTTACATAGTTAATACCGTAAGATATTAAAAAAGGCCAAGCACAAGCGGACAAAATTAATAAACAATTTATTTTCTCCATTAAAAATATTCAGACGCATCTCTTCATAATTTTGTCGTTACATAATGAAACCATTTGTCAACATTAGAAGTGAAAGCAAATGTACAAATAAAAAAGTAAAGCGTATACCCTTCCACTCTTCTGCGCCTAAAACTGACCGTGTTATGACGCTTTGAATTTCATTATCTAAGGTCAATAAACTGCCATCTTGAGGTAGCAGCGTCAATTGATCGGTGAATCTTCCTCTAGGCGATGGGTGAAATGCCCGCGAATGAAATAATGATATTAAAAGCTTCATAACTCGGACGATTTTAACCACTGAAATGCATGACTGTTTTTGTTTAAGATGTCAGTGCGTCAAAAATATTTTATTAAAATGATTAACAAAACCGGGATGCGGTGTAAAAATGTAGACTTTGTAAATTTTTCAGCAGTACATTTATTGGCTCAAACAGCATAAAAAATAATTCTTCACTTCATTTATAGCCTTTTACCAATTGGAAGTCGGTATTAAAATCAATTCTTTGGCCTCGATTAGAGGACACACCCTGTATAGTAGATCATTCCTTGTCCTATTGTATCACGACTTGTGTGATGGATTAGTTCATTGCTATGGAGGGAAGGCTAGGTTTAGATAATACTAAACTTGGTCTAAAAATACCACAATTCTTGTTACCTAATTACACGAAAAGGAATGAAAGTATTTTACTCTTTCTTTGGTAAAATATACTTCTTAACTCGTGAGAACGCGTTCCTCTGTAGAGAACGTTAAGACGCGCGTGGGTCATTCAATGACCCCAAGCTGAAAATCAATCCCGCGCTGTTAAAAACATTATATTTTTAGTTGGAAAAATATCGCTTTTGACTTTTAAGACATTAAGAAAACAGTATTTCACACAAATAAAATATACTCCAATATTTTTTTGTGATAATACTTTAAAATACGATCTTTTCTTCGTATACAATTAGTGCACAAATTAATAAAGTAATCGCTATAGGATTGTCACGATGAAAACATGAATTTTAATACTATTTCATTATAATGAGAAACAATAGAATGCAAAACAAATTTTCAGTTACATTTTGTTTTCTTGGAGACAATTAATTACTACATACGGAAATTAAGAGTTGCTTGCATACAAAATTTGTACACAAATTGCAGGTTCCAGTAGTTTTTACGTCCTTATTTCTGGAACAAAACTTACATCTTCAATTTGAAACCATTTTTGATTTCTTTTTTGGTGGTTCTTCAACAGCAGGGCAACAAACTTTTTCTATTTTCACTCTTAGTTCATGAGCTAAACACATATTATCCATTTGCTTATTAGCGTAATCACTGACAAGAGAAAAAAACAATGTCTTCCGTCCTCTTCCGATTCCTTATCATGTTCGCTGAAATTTTCACGATCTGAAAAATTTCTTCTAAAACATCACCAGGTCCATTGTCTTCATTGTCAAAATCTCAATCTTCATCAGTTTTAACTTCAGCAAACGTTTCCAACTCTAAAAATAAACTTTTTCGTATGGAGTCGGCATTGTGAGCAGCAGACAAATACTTCGATTCGGAAAGGACAGCAACGGACTGACGTTATCAACCGCTCGAAATAACCGGTCTGTGGAACAAATGGAAGGACGCGCGGGGTCATTCCATAACCCCAATAACTGACGAAACGTGTATTAGGGTGCGAAAAATTTCGGAAATACTTTCTAAACACTCAGAAAAGGCAGAGGGGGTGACTGACTCAGCTACTGAGAAGAAAGGAAAGAACAGGTGGCTAATTTTCTGGGAATCGAAGTTTGCAGAGAGCTTGGGGGTTATAAAATGACCCCCACGTCCTCCCGGATTAATAGGAGACTCAGGGTTTCTGAACGCCAGTATTCTAGAAGACAGGATATTCTATTCTGTTAAATGCATTTCTCACTTAATTGTTCTCTTTTTTTTTCTTACTCTGTTTTCTTCGCTTTTTTTAGTTTATCTGCCCTTATATTTCCAAATTTAGATGCTAGGGAGTTGTCTCATATAAAAAAAATTTTTTTGTAGTACTGGTTTTTGGTGATGGTATATATTTGTGCAAAATAATGTCTAAAACTTCTTACAGAAAATTTCCCAAATATTCCATTTGAATCCATTTCGAATAGTTCTTAGCCCTTGATAAAGTGAACTAGAATGGATTCCTTGTTTTGTTTTTTGCTTTTCGTTTCCATCGAATTGCTCTAGGATTGCTTTTATTACCTTCCTTCTAAGTTTTGGCTATATTTGTTTATTTATATATTGTTTTCTGTTTTTTGTTTAGCTGCTGCAATTGCGCGCTTCTTAAACATTGTTATAATTTTTCTAACTTCTTTTTACAATAAAATTCTTTTATTCTTTTAATTTTATTGTTTGATAATTTAAATATATTTTTTCTTGCTCTAGTTTTAAATTTTGCTTTTTTAAAAAGATTTTTTAAATTTGCTATGTTTTTTCTTGTTGACTGTTTGCGTACTAGAAGACAGGAGGTGCCGTAAATCTGTAAATGTCGTTTTTCAGCGATGACATTCCTAATACTGGAAAAATGTACTCTGCGAAAGGCAATAATAAAGCGAGCGAACTTATGGAAAGTAATTTAAGAATTTAACATAAAAATAGCAGTTATCACAGAAATCAGAAGACCTAAAAAAATTATTTAAAAAAATTTTCTGAAAAGCTTCCTCTAGATAAAATTTAGTTAATAATAAAGGCTTTAGTAATTATTTATTTTCTAATTTCGGTTTGGTTACGCCAAATGTTGATTGCGAAATTGGGATTATGAAATTTTGTTCTACTCGAAAACGGATGGAGAGCGAAAAAAAGTTTTACAAGTTTACACTTAAACTTATCAATAGTAATAAAGCTTTAATATTCATATTCTATTGAAAGATTATTTGATAATAATAAAATTTTTTATGAGCAAGAAGATAAACTAAATAAATAAAAGAAGGAAGATAAAATAAACTAATGATATAAATATTTAAAGATAGATCATCCTACTTAAAATGTCTTGAACAAATGCTTTATTAAAAGTCATTTGAAGTAAATAGAACAATTTTTGTAATTCTATTCTTAAGAGATTCTTTCTCCTAATTTGATGCATTAATAGCTAAGACGAGGTTCTCATAATGTTATCATTTTAGTAGTTGACAC